>JAAWXA010000028.1:3202204-3273666 GCA_038090715.1 Florisuga fusca
CCGCATGGCGGCGGCGAGGCCCTGCGGGGTGGGGCAGAGCGGGGCAGGAGCCGCGGTCTTCGCCCCGGCGAGGGGAGACTTGACCGCCGCCATCCTTCTTGCTGAGGAGTTCTGAGGGGCGCTGGGAGCGGCTGAGAGGAGTCAGGCCCTCCGGAGCCTCACCATCCATCCCCTCCGGAGTCAAAGCATCCATCCCCTGCGGGGCCTCACCATCCCCTCCCGGGGGTCACACTGTCCATCCCCTCCGGGCTGTATCTGCACCAAGCAGCTCTCCACCCGGCGGGGCTGTTGCAGCTTCTTGCTAAGGGAGATGCTGAATATGGTTTCCTTATTTTCAGTATAAAGACCCTTTAGAAGGGTCTAAATCTTAGCAGATTCTGTAATAAGCGAGTGACAGGGATGCTGGGGTAGAGCAGGGCTTGGGGCCTGAGCACTGCTGACTCGTCTGACTGCTGCTTCAGCACACAGGACTTGTTCTGTGGCTTACCAAAGGGTTCCTGAAAATGGCACATAAACACAAGTGGACTTGGGTACATGCAGAATTTCAGGGCTTTTAATGTAATTCTAATTCCCGAAGCGTTCAGCTGGGAAAGCTGGATACAGCTTTCAGAGTTTGTAACGTGGGCTGTCAATGCTTCAGTGTTCCTGGGAGATAAAAAGGCAGAGGGGGGAAGGTGGTGTGTGAGGTGGTAACCCCAGGAGGAGTTATCTTCTGGTGTCCTGTGATTTGTGTAAAGCCAGAGCTGGTAGGGATGGAATTTTTTGTAACATCCTTCTTAGACCCCATCCCAGTCTCAGAAGAGCTGTCCCGCATAGCAGGGCTCTGTCATGTGTTTGTTCACACTTGTCTTTTCCAGCTTGTTCCACAATTCCTCTTTTTTAATTTATTTTTTTTTTACCCCAGAACTAGAAAACATTGGCAAATGTGATAGCAAGGTCTGTGGAAGTGTCTCTTGGTGTTTCTCTTTTGACTTCGGATGTTATAGGTGATACCTTCTAACCTGGAGCTTGGGACACAGCTGCTGCAAACATGGGCTAGGACACAGAAAGAAGAATTATAATGTTCTGTGCCCAAAGCAACTTTCCAGAGAGATCTGGAAATGCAAAAATAATACATCTGTTTTCCCTAAGGTTTTAAGTCCTAACTGACAACACCAGAAATCAGATTAGAAACAAATTTTAAACAGATTGCCAGTGGCTGTCAACTATTGAGTACCTGCTGGTAGCCCCTATCAGTGTGAGAGTTGTTATAATTACTAACAGTTACACCACAGTCATGCCTACAAACTTAGTCAAGGACTTGAACCCCCAAACCCACTGGGTTAGGTACAGTGTTTGCACAGGTAAAAGAACAAAACTGTTGTTGTTTCAAAAGAGCTTAAAGACGTGATAGAAATTCCACTACATATAGTGATACAGATTTCTGATATAAATTCCACTAGTGAAATTGCCCCGTTCCTGGAATGATTCACAGTAAGATGGGGCTTTGAACAACCTGATCCAGATGAAGAGGTCCCTGCTCTCTGCAGGAGGGCTGGACTAGATTATTTGTAAAGGTCCTATCCAACCCAAACCATTCCGTGATTCTAGGCTACACCATGATGATCCAGCAACTAAGGCACAGCTTCCCAAATGCCACATGTAACTGCATGTTGCTTGTGCTTGCAGAATCTCACCTACAGGAAGATTCTGAAAGAAAGTAAATCTGTCCAGGGAGATACCTGAAAACTGAAGAGCTTCTTCCAATAGGTCTTTGCTGTCTGGTGAGAAAATACTGTTTTATAGACATAAATATGGCTATTAACCCACAAAATGTTACTTTCAATGCAGACAGTTCTGGAATACAACACCTGCAAAGTGGATAAAAGTCAGGACTAAAACCAATGGGCTTTTTCATAGAATCATAGAGTAGCTTATCTGCTTGTGGTGAGTTCAGCTGTTCTTGCTATGGTGTGAAATGAAATGCATTTAATTTCATTGCATGAAATTAATGCAATGAGGCTACTACTGCTGTTTTATTTGCTGTCAAGTCCAGGGCATTCTGTGCTATCAGTATATTATCTTAAACCAAAAAGGCCAGTATTGACCAATTGACCTGGTATCCACTGCAGATACAAGTGGATGAGATGTGCTCAATCTGCATGTAACTTGCACAGTTATGAGTTATTTTTATTTGTATTCTAGCTCTAACCATGCTATGGCAGCTACTGCTATCAGCCTCATTTTTATTTTGAGGAACTGGTGACCTGAGCAGTGCTCTGCCATATCATGATGAGAGTAACAAAATTAAATTACTAGTGAGAGAGATATGAAAAGCTACTGAGGTAAGTGCTCTTAGAGTGCTAACTTTTCACAAATGCTAAATGCAGCAGGTACACACTTTTAGAAGTACATTTCCCAAACCAGACCGAAAGGCCAATAGCTAATTTTTTTTAAAAGCTCATTGTTAACTCTAGAAACCACTTGTGACTTCAACAACAGTTCCATCAGGTAGCCAAGGATCAGAGCCTTGGTTTGTGGGTGCTCTGAAACTCTTGAAAAGGGAAATTTACACAGGAATGTGGGTCATTTTTTTATTCCTACCCTTAGGAAACAGATCATGTTAAACAATTCTGCAGTTTTAAGGTGGAGGCTTCTGGTTCTGGTCATCCAGTGCACATTTTCTAGTGCTGATCTCACTGATCATCAGCAAACCTGATGTGTTGCTTTTAACTGACACAGATTCAAAGTCTGCTTGAGTCAGGTAATTCTCTCATTTGGCAAGAAGGTGTAAGCACTTTTGCATAGCAGGTGGAATCTCAGCAGGGCAACTCTGGTTTCACTTTGATGAAACATCCTGCCACCTGTCTCAGAAGTTACTCTCAGTAGCAACTTGAGTCAAAATGCACTGCAAGGATGTTTTAACATTGCCCCTCAAATACATGAACACACACTGGAGTCCACATTTAACCCTCACAGGATACAGAATTCTACTTCTGTGAAATGTTTCTTTATGCAATCTTAGCTGTCTCCTGTTCTTCACTAGCTCCAAACCCCAATGTCATAAAGATGCCTTAGTGGATACCACCAACTCCTATAAAAATACTTCTTAAATCCTTATTCCTTGGAGTTTTATGGTGGCCTCAGAAACTTTAGAAACAATTCAGTTTTTAGCTGTCATAGTAGTAGAAGTAAACTTAAAAGAAGACTCACCAGAGGTGGAAAGCATTTTACAAAATATTTCTGGAAGTGATTTGAGAATTTTTTTTAAGAATCAGTTTTGTTTTTTGGCTACCTTAGGTTTTCTGAACACTTTCTGTTTATTGCAGTATAACTGAACCTTGAAAATACTTCACTTATTAAGATGTCCAGTTCTACATTTGACACCAGAGCTATGGCACACACTCATCTGTATTACTCCATCTGCAGTCTGGGCTTGCAAACTGCCTTCCTGCATGCCAGCTGTTCCATATTAGCTGGACCACCAAAACCAGAACAGGACAGGGTTACAGGCATGTTTTCCTGTGCTGGCCACAAAGAATAATTCAATTTCTAGCATAATTTATCCAAGCTTTATTTTCTCATACAAAGTAGGAACAGCTCTAGATCCAGTGCAGAAATTACATTTGAAAAAAATGGAATTGAGGTGGGAAGGTGTTTGGCCTTTGTCCTGCTTCAATAAGGACAATTTATATTGGGGATGAACTGAGAAAGAATATAGAGACCTAAATCAGTTAGTTTATCTTCCCTTTTGAAGGCAGGTTGTCACTGAGCACCCAGATGCTGTGCCAGTCTGGAAAACTGTATGCTTTTGGCTGCAGAAATGGAAGCAGAACGTAAGAATTAAAGAAAACATGTCACTAGGGTTAAAGGTAAATCAAGTCACAATCAGCTGGAGGATTACAGAAACTGGCAATGTTAAATTTAACTTTTTAAAGTTGTCCATTAAAGTTGTCCATTATTTAATATGTAACCAGATTTCTCAAATTCTGGAGAATGTTTTAAAGGGCCCCTCAAATATTTCTTTTCTAGCCCTCAAAATTTCCCTTCTTTTTCCACTGGTTTGAAATCTGACCTTGCACTTAGTAACCCTCAGTTTCAGGTAAAACAGAATTTCAAGTCATTTAAAAAACATGAATTGGTAATGCTGTAGGAACATTTTTTTTTTTTAGAACATTTCAACTAAGACTTACATCTGTGTCCACTAAAGAATATCACAACATGTATTTTTCATTTCCCAGGAAATGCCAGTAGGCACAGCCAGGTAACAGATACTCCTCTGTGGGGGGGAAAAAACCAAAAAAAACCCCAAACCCCCCAAAATTTGAATTACTGAGAAATATTGCTGTTACAAGATGTGAGATAGTGCTTCAGAATACCATACAGAAGTGCTTGCAGCTGTGGAGCAACTCAACAATGTTTTCTCTCATTTATCAAAACACTTTCCCTTCCCAGCTTAAAGCCAGTGAAACCATAACAAATATTGCACAAGAACTGTTTATATGTATCCAAAGCATTTGAATAAAGTGTTTATATAAATCAGTGTAGATTTACTCTTTCTTGACACTTCCACATTTACAATGCTTCACTTGGAGTCCTGCTGGGGTTTGATGTTGCACACCAGTTTTTTTCTGTCCACACACTGGATTTTATAGCAAGCAGAAACTCAAAGGTTGAAAGGATCGAAGTGCAAACACTATTAAAGTGTGCTGGGCAGCTCATGTCATCAAAAAATCACACTGTGGATGTTCAGTAAACCTCAGGGATGCCTGAGGTTATGTGGGAAATACTGCTGCACAGTGGTACCTCTTTGGGGTGAATGAAGCAGGGAACTTCCCTCTCACAGCAGCAGCTCCTGCACCTGGACAGAGGGGATGCCCAGACAGGATTGGAAGGACAGTCTTGGAAATACAAAACCGAGGGGAGCTTCTGCATGTATGTACTTTAAAATTGAGCCACAAGTTATACAGCTACATCAACACGATCATTAAGTAAGTAAAATACAAATTATCCCCCCCGCCAAAAAAAAAATAAAATCGTGTTTTGGATCAGCCAATACTATACACCAGAAATCTGCTTCAGGATTAAAATCCAACAGTGCAACTTGCATTCCAAGCTGGGCTGGCAACAGTATGGACACTGCCACCTGGAGCAGCCCAGCACTTCCCACTTGGAAGTTCCCATTCCAGTTGCCTGTAGTAGAAGTGCCTGATTTCACAAACTGCCCACTGGCTGGTCCAGCATCTCCAAAGCTCTGCCCCTTTTCTTTCAAGTGCCTTGGAATAAGAGTTTCTAATTTGTTAGGATTACTCTGGTGACAAGAATCTGCCTTGAGCTTTTCACCTAAAAACCTACTTCAGGTATTTAGGCAGGAGGAAGGGGAGTGTAAGAACCACTTTTTTCACACCCTCAGAACTGTCAGGCAAACAAATTGTGCTTTGCAACCATATTTTCCAAGCAGATTTCCCACAGATGCTGATTGTATTGCCTATGATCCTCCATTTCAGCAGGACCTGATCTGAAACTGAATCGCTGGTCTAGGTGCACATGGAGACTCAAAGAAAGAAGTTTTCTCTCCCCCTTTAGATGGTCTCCACGCATCTCTTTCTTCTGGAAAACCTAACACATCCTTCCAGGAATGATGACAAACTCACCATCTTTCCCCTGTGAGAGACTAGGAGAGGCAGCATTTCTGAAGCTGAGCAGTGACTGTAAACATCTAAATCTGTTAATGTGGTATTACTCAGATGTTAATTGCTACTATATTTGAAGGTTTCCTTGTTCAGATTTATTTTATAATAACTGCATGGTGCTCAAAAGAGTTCTGGCATCTATATTATTTGCAGAGTACATTAAAGCTGTATTAATTCTCTCTTTCAGGCTCCCTCTATGAAGGAGATGTGCTCGCTCATCATCAACACAGTTTTGCATGAAAATTTCCTGGCTGTGCTCAGCTCCTGTTTCTACCACCAGAGGGAAGGGGGAAAGCTGTGATTATTATTGAATGCTTCAGTATGCAACAATGTTCCTTCTGAGGGACTGTTTGTTGGGATACACCCTCCAGCAAATAAAGAAATCCAGGGGAGTGTCAGTATGTCTGTACACCACCTGGCTCTTTTCCTTTAAGTCCAACTTGGCACCTGAATTTGGGATTCTGGCTAACTTCCAGTGATTTATTCCAGGCTGAGGATTTGTTCTCACATTGGTTTAGACATTAAAGGTTCCTATTTGCTAATTTGCTTCCTTGGTCCAATCAAGTTCCTTACGGCAATGAATTTGTGTAAACAAATTTATCATTTCTTGTAGGATTTTCAATACAGCAACTTTAACAATAGCCTTATCAGATAATTTCTAAGTATTTATGTCCACTGGTGAGCAAGAACTTATCAGACAGGCCCATCTGTAGGCACACAGGGGTGTGGTGGCTCCATGAACTTCCCAAACAATGGATTTCCTGGGAAGGTAAACTTACTCTCAAGAACAGCCTGGTCTGGTCTACAGCCTGAAATAGAGATCTGGAGCATTTTATCTGTGGCTCATGTGGAAAATGCTGTTGCCTTTTCAATTAGTGATCCCAGCTGTCCTTCTCCTCAGCACTGTCTTTGCAATTGTTTGGTGCTCACACTTTCAAAGGATGATCAGCTCATAAAAAAATTGTCAGAAAAAGACAGTCTCTAGCAGCAGCACAGTATGTCACATCACAGAGGATGCTGAGTTCTGGACATAAACACTTCTGTAAACCAAAACCAGGCAAGACAAACACTTTTTATTCCATTAAACTTTGGTGAAGATTAGTTATTATCCTTTCCTTTTGAGTGACTGATTTGCCACAATTGAAGTAGTTCTTAAATTTCCCAAGGACATTTCATTGTTATTGCTTCTACCAGTATGTGGCACAAACAGAAAAACAGTAGTAAGGGAGCAAGACCCATTTATCAGTACCATTTACTTATCAGCCCATTCTCAAATCACATCTCCCACATGTAACCTGAACAACCAGTTTTTCCTTCCATTAGCAAGTACATTAAAAAAAAAAGGACCTAGCCCCTAGCAAGTGCAGGTAAACCAAACCCCAAATCCTACCTGGAAATTTAAAAGTTATTTTCAGGCCTCTGGTTGAATTCTACTCCTGTTTCTAGCAGCAGCAGCACAAAGCCTGTGACTAACAAACAAGTGTAAATCATGACTTGGTATCTCATGGAATAAAACAACCTGGCTGCAATCACAAAGTCTGCAGTCTCCCAGGTGGGAAATGCAGCTTCCAGTTCCACCAGCAGGAACTAGAACATGCCCTTCTTCTGCAGTTGAGGTAAAACATCTACTTACAGCTCTAGAAATGGGTTTGGCTACAGTGGCAGATGTATTTGGGTCTTTTTTCCTTACTTTCTGAATTCCAGTATCCTTGGAAAAACCTCCAGCTGGTTCACAACATAGCAGGCTCTTTTCTGGGAAGGAAGGGCAGCTGTGAGTGTGCTGCTTTGGTGTGCCCCTCTGCTGGGACTCTGCCAAACGACAAAGCTTCTTCAAGTTTTTGCTCCTGACATCCACATTCCCACTTGGTGGGAGCTCCCTTGGTGTTCCACTGGAACCAGGGAACTGCCAGCCAGTGGGCAGAAACCAAGTTTTTTGTCCATGACACTCACAGTCACTGCACTGTTACCAGATGTCAGAACTGACTGTCCAATTTCTTCATTTTCTCTGGTTTCTTTTGATAATGAGTTACTTGCCACCTTAAAAGAAGTAAAATAAGAGTCAGTATAGATAGAAAAGCCAAATTATCCAGACTTCTTCAGCAGTTTTGAAAATCTGGATGTTGCATAATTTGAAAGTGACTCTCAGCACTAACTTTTCACATTCATTCAAGCAGTGACTTCACAGCAGCTCTGACAATTAGCCAGATTTTTTTGTCAACATTCATAATCTGTGGTTGCCATTTTTGAAAAGCCTCATAGTTCTTAAATGAGGCTTGTATTTTAAGACAGCTCTCTCTTCTGCCAGTTATGCCAGATGAAGCTGGCTTCCTGCTATGCCTTTCAGCAACCTGAAAAGCAGCAGAGCATCTCCTGCTTAGGACCAAGTGGCTACCAAAGGCAGTTACTGATTTGGCTGGTGCTGAAAGGGGGCCAAAAGCCATGCAAAACTAAGCAAATCTCTGTTTGACTGCTGCAGTACTGCTTTATTTGTGCTAACCATAAGCTATCTACTGTGTGCAGGCTTTTTTCAGCTCTGAATTAAAACCCAGATCTGAAGCTGGTGCACGTGTGAGATTAAATTTCTCTTATCTAAAATGGTAGCAGAGCATTTTCACTTGCACAGCATATCTGGGGAGAAGTGCTTTGTTAATCTGAGAGGCATGGCCAAAAGCACAGAGCCTGGCAGTGAGGAGTCCTATCTCACAAGGACACAACGTGGGTGAGATTCTCCTCTTGTGCTCCTCCCTTCCCATGCATACTGCAGGTGGGAGATAAACTGAACCAGAAACACATATGTAACCTCTCAGGTCTGGTTTTAGCAAAGGTAAACCAAAATTCATTACCAATTCCACCTGCCTGACTTTATTGCAGGGTGGCTACAGGTTTTACAGCACCCTCCATCACGGGTAATGCAGCAAAGCAACCTGAAAGAGTCTGCCTGCTGTATCTTTACATCATGTGCACATCAGAGTTGCTATTTGAACTCCAGCTGAAGAAGGGCTGAAGACAGCTTAGCTCCTCTGCCACTGGATGAAAAGTTTACATAATCTTTTACAAACATAGTTTTAAATCAATGGTAATTTCCTTTTGATGTTTCTAGTTCTTGTTGATCCTACAGCCAAGTTCATATGAGATAAGAGAAACAGGAATGTCATGAGAGGGAACTTGTGAATACTGACATAAGTAAATAGAGCTTAAAACTGAGAAGTCAAAAGCATTTTAATAGTAACACAGATCTTGGAGCAGCAAGATCTGTAGAGCAGATTTTAATTATTTCAGGCTTCTTTGTAGCCACTCCATAAAGGAGAGTTACTATTCAGGATGGCTTTTAACCTACAGTAATCCTTATGAGCTTTATTTTCTTTTTAATTTTCTTTTTCACACCTGTGTAACACCAAGCTTTATACAGATAAAATAAGGCAATTAGAGAATTAAATCAAGCCTTCAGTGAGGGCAGGCGGGCTGCTTTTGTATCATAAGATTTCACCACACACCCTATCCCTGGGGACTGTTTTTTTGTCTGTCAACAGACCTATAGGTTCAAATTGCATTTCAGTGGGTTTTATATTCTCTTGGAATATCAACTTGCTTCAGCTCTTACTGAGACCCACCCTGAGCAGATCTTATTGAATGGGTGGAATATTTACTCAGCTGTAAAATTCAGATATTACTTATTAAATAAGCCTCACACAGTGCTCAGTAAAAGACAGTTGTATATTATTTTGGAAAATACTCTGGGATCCTGCAGAGTGAGGATTTGAAAATATTAGCTGTTACACAGGTGGCATTGCATAATAGAGCCCAGGTACCACTGAGCTGGTTTAGAAGCTGAAAGAAAACACAAGGCTCCACTTCCCCAAATCCTGCTGTGTGCACACCAAGGGAATTCTCCATGGCTATGAGCTTTCTTTAGGTAAATGGCAGACGTGTGGGCACAAAACAACTTAAACATAATCCCAGGGTTTGTATGAGTGTGAATGGTGCAGCTGTTTTCACCTGGCACACCGTGCACTATTTAAAACAAGCTCTCACCCAGTGAAAGATCAGGTAACACAAAGGGCAGCTCATTGCAGGAGGCTTCCCAGATTTTTTCCATCTTAGGGCACACCCCTGGCAGTACTTCTATAAGGAATTGGTCCTATACTTTGACATCAGGAGGAAGATATGGCTCAGAATCCTCCGTGAGGGGTGTGAGTGACAATTACGGCAGAAAAGTTTTGCACCCTGTGCACACTTGGAAACTTGAGGGAAACTGCTAGAAATTACTATTATTTGGTAAATCAGCTGATTGTCTAACTAAGCAACACGTGCACAGGTACCCAAAGTAACCCAGAAGCAGTGTGAGGACTCTGGCAGCAGCTCACCCAGCACCCAGTGCTCTGCCTGCCCTCTCTGCCAGGACCCCTTGGCACTCCTGGTGCCTGCTACAAACAGTGCTGGAGGCTCTATGGCTCCCTGTAAGCTGAGACTAGTAAAGCTATTGTAAAGAAACATCCATCTTCCACCCCTAGCACAGAAATATATTCCCTGTTTCTCAGGAATTGTACAGGAATTGTACAGGAGATACTTTACAGAAGAGCCCAGTGAAGTTCTGCATCTAGCAGTTAGCAAACAACCTGCAGGAAGTGCCTGCATCAGTGTTCAGTAGCTAAAGGCATTTGGGCAGTGAAGTATGAGAGTTTAGATCCCTGGTCAACTTTTAATTTCATTGCTTTCACAAAATCAGCTGGTTGAAACCAGACCTCTGGATCTCTGAAGGAGAGGAAACTATGGTACATCAGGAAATTCTTCAGGCTGCCACATTCTGCCCACGTTTACTGGGCCAAAAAGAAGCTGAAACCCACTCTGATGAAGGTACAAAATTTGCCTCAAGGTGAAGCCAGGAATGACAGAGTCTTTTAATATCTTGCACATGAAAGAGTTTGTCATGTGGCAGGTTGTCAGTTAAAAGTCAGCTATATGACTTGCTTTCTGTTCCATGCATCTTGCTCAGGGTTTGCAACCAAACTCCTTCCTGCATGGTTACCTCAGAGGACCCATCAAGCCATGGGAAAAGTGCTCTGAGGTAGTTTGCTTGGTTTGGTTTTGACTTCTGCCTGAATAATTTGCCTGCTGGTTTTTAACATGGCAGTGAAAAAGGTAAACTGTGCCTACACCTTTTCCTGGCTCTCCCAGTCTCCTGTTATAAAGCACTGAGTCAGCTTCACTTTGGTTATCTGACAGGCTTCCTTCAGTCCAGTTCACAACATTTCACCCTGACTTTATAAGTGCTACTGGATGTTTAAAGGATTTATAGAGGTAACTTTTCCACCCTCCCCACTGCTGCCATATTCCCATCCAAGTTTTGACTATCAAAACATGCCCCTGTTCTACTACTCACAGAGTAAGCTACACTTACTGCTTGTAAGCTACAGCACTTCCAGGGCACGTCCTCTTCTCATAACCCTAATTCTCACCAAAGCAGTGATACCAGACCAAATTCAATTGGGAACTAGGCCTGAATTCAAAAAGGGAAAAAATACAGCTCTGCTTTGGTTTACAAACTTCTTCTCATCATTTCATTCTGTAGAGAGCTTATTTTGGACATTTAAATCATTGAGTGTTTCTAAAGCAGGCTACAAAGGTTGTAAATTCTTCAAACACCTAATTAAATTTACATCACTGTCAATAAACAGGCAGGTCCTGGAGCACAGCTTCATTTCTACTAAAGAGATAAAGCTTCTTAAATCAGCAAACTTGCAGATTTGCACCAGTTTGGAATCTGACAGAGAGGTAAACAGGAACATAAGAACAGATAGAAACCAAATGTTTCCATGCAATAGGAGTTTTGGGGTTGACTGTTCGAAAATCTCCTAAATAATTTCTATTCTCCAGGGCCAAAAAGGTCTGATTTAGCAGTAACATTGAAAGGTGAAAAACAGGATTCCCATTTGGAGAATGATTTAAGTTAGGCCTCTCTGGTCTGGAAAAGAGAAGAAGCTGGCAGCAGCCAGATTCAAAGCAAATAAAAAAAGGAAATTCTTCACGTGAGAGGTGGTGGACCTGTGCAACGTTTTGCCACAAAGATGCTGTAGATAATAAAGCTCCTGTGAGCTCAAGTAGAGATCCTCTGAGGGTCACTGAACACCTCAAAACCACATCCAGCTCAAGGAGTGCTGGAGCTGAAAGCAGCTGGAGCACTGGAATGCGTTGAGGGCAAGAATCCTTCTGGCAGGCTTTGTTCTCCTTCTTCCCCAGACACCTCTGTAGGACCAGCACTGGGCACAGAGCTCTGGGCTAACTGGGCCATTGTCTGTCCCAGTGCACCAAACAGAGGTTCTGAGGTGAAAGAAAAAACATCAGTGATGCCTTTCAGAGTGCATGAAGCCTTCTCTTCTCCATTCCATCTAATAGGCAGCTTGCCCATCTCTCCCTGCCTGTGCTACAGCACACTACCCAATAAATGATGTTCTTTCATTTTTTGGTTACATCAGTCCTCACATGGCAAAACTTGGAGATGCTCATTTTTTCATCAAATAAATACCTTATATTGCCAAATTGAAATACCAGAAAATAACTAGCTTAGTAGTCTCACACCATTACTGTCTGGCTAACTGATTTCTACATAACCCCAAAGAGTTAATCCTACTTTATATGGCACACAGAATACTTAGGAGTTCAGTATTAAAAGGTGGCATCACCTTGAGTTTATCTTGTTTTCAATATTTATGACTGAGTTATGCAATTACACAAACCTTGACAAAAAATTACATGGCAGCGTGGCATAAAATTAACCCCATGCAATGCCAGAAGAAAAGAGTGAGGATGGATAAATAATTATTCTAGGGAGCTTTGGGGTTGGGTTTTTTTTTTTTTTTAATGCACTGGGACTGATTTTTCCAATGTCTTCACTTGAGAAGTGAGGTGGCTCCATCATCAGAAGTGTCCCTGTATACTGTTCTGGGGAAACCATAAATACACCAAGAGAGAGGCATGGGGCTGCCCACAAGCAGTAACCAGTGCACAAGAAAGCAGGAGGCAAATTCCAAGCCTGCTAACCTGCTTGCAATAACTATTATGGTCTGTTTCCACCTGCAGGAAAAAGTTAGGAAAAAATGGAGGTTACCCAAAGAGATGTTGTGGTGATACCAAAGCAGGTTCAGAGGTCTCCCTGCCTACCATACAATCCTGTGTTCCTGAACAGTCCAGACAAAAGCAAGAAAAAAAAAAAAAAAATTAAAATCTTTGCCCTTCTTCTGGTACAAGCTGATATGGACCATAATCTTATCTATAATTACAAAAAAATTAAAGCCATTTCAGTCATTTTACCTTCCAGTCAGTGTCTGTTTGGAGGTTATTTGTCAAATAAAATCCCTTTTAGAGAGCAGGCTTTGTCACAAGGCTGTGCAAACCATCAGTGTGTTTTTACTGTTAAATTGGGCTTGGGTAACCACAGTTCTTGCTTGGACTGCCAGACAAAAGAGGAGCTGACAGGGACATAGTGCTATGAACCTGCTTTTTTAATATATCCTTTTAGCAATTTGTAGTAATATATTCCATATAGACACTTCATCTTATTATGGCCCCTTGCAGAATAGAATCATGGCCCAGCAAAGCCTTGTTGTGAAAGCACATGGCATGCAAAGAGATGAGGGAAAAACACTGGGGGTTAAATGCTGCTGAGTGCCACTGAATTCACTACATTGGGCAACAACTTTCAACAACCTGGACTATACCTTAGTTTTTAGCAATTGTTATTAGACAGATATTGTGTTTCCTACAGTGTCTTAATGTAGGATATTATATTAATGCATTGATAATACTGAAGAATACAAGGAAGAGTTCATTGCCAAAGAAAGATAGAGGTAGTAAACAAGAGGAGAAGAGGGTCACAAACTGCTGGGTCACAAATAGCCACGGAGCAGAGCTCTGCTTGAAGAAACAGGAAGGAAAAACTTGGTTTTGTAAGAGGAAAAACTACTGCAGGGAATAACTTCATAGCAGGGACCCAGACAGCATTTGTTGACAGAGTCAGAAGTCCTGGAAGAGAGTCAATATATCAAGTTTTCTTGTCTGCACACTAAAATAAACCACAAGCAATCTTGTATAAATAATTTCTGGCTTCCTCCAGCACACACGTTAATTATTGCAAGTGTTTTTAATTAATCAGTCATTCAGAATTTTAAACCTACAAAGCATGCTTCATGCAATAATAATGGAGTTCTACAGAAGCTTAAGCTTTCAGCCACTCTAAATTCAACATAAAAAGGTTGTGTACCATTTTAATTTACTGTTCAGGGTTTTCCTATAATTTTGTGCAAATGGGCAATGAGGGACCACTAAAATGCAACTAGTCCTGCTGGCACAACTCTGCAATGAATTTAGCATAAAAGTCTGCTCCTCTAATGTTAATTTAGTGAAGTTATACGCTGAAAGCAGAAACAGATTTTAATGAGATAATGGCAGTTTTACACTGCTTTTTATTTTCTGCTACTGAAGATCTGGGGGAAAATATTCCACCTAAGTGGCCACGTTTCAGTTGATTTCCTGGAGATCTTTTATCTAATAAATCCCCACTTATTAAAAAAAAAAAAAAGCTAACAAATTGGAATCGACAACAAAAAGATAACTGAAGAAAGGCAAAATAAATCAAGTGAGGGAAGGTTTGACATTTAATCCAGGGGCAAGGATGATTTTTGGGAGACCTAGGGATTGAAGGCAACAGGGCAAGTGTACTTCTGAAGTGTTTGCAGTAAAATGGTCTGGAAGGAAGAATGAGCACTGGGATAACTGAGGAACAAAATCAATGCTATTGTAATGATATAAAGCAATTTACCTTTCAGTCCCAGTAGCTGATTAAAGCTGCCTGCAACGTCTGAAATGTTTGTATCTGGAAGATTCTCATTGACAAATTAGGCAGACTTTTTGTTTTAAACTGTTCCAATGTACTCACAATTGCTTTCCCTCTCTCCTGCATGCTTCATGTGGTTAATGCTGCTTCTAACTGAGGCAGGCACTTTTTAACTACTTGCCTGTACAGTCCCTAGGAAAACAGTGACCTGATGAAGCTCTCCAGACTTTGCTACAATTATACAACCATTACTATCAGCCTCAACTGCAGTCCTCTTCCATAAGCTATTTTTATCATAGACTAATAGTTTCAGAGTTCCCTGATAGTTTCACAGTTCCCTGCATAAGAAGCAGATTGTGGCTGAAGAGCAAATAATTATTCAGCCAAAACACTAAAGTTTGATGGCAATTATATGAACAGCAGTACACTAGAAGGCAACCAGCTATTACAAATTTAAAGCATCAACTGCTATCTGCACAACAGGCTTTGATGCATATGTTAAATGCCATCTTCTGAGAAGCTTTCTTGTCTAGCCTAGGGATGCCATAAAGACTAAAATCCAGGTAACAAAAATGACATTTCAAAACTCTTCACTGAGGGTATTGCTGGCCAAGTATGATGTGCCCATTTATCTCCTGCTGGTGTAATTGCCACGATCTGACCTGATAGAACACAAGTAAACTGCAATTTTCTTACTCCTATTTGCTTGATTCCTTTCTTCTTGATTTAGGTCTGGAACTGGGAGCTGTACCTACTGCCAGTCAGGAGCAGTCAGGGGCTGTGGAAATGAAGCTGTGTACCTGTAATACTCCACAGGCTGAACATTACTATCAACATTTGCTGCAGAAATTGCTTAGGGCAAAATCAAATTCTCATTTAGTACAGGATCTTAATTTCACTCTTATGCAGGCAGCTGTGTGTGGTCTCTGGGATTTATGAAACCCAGTGATTGAAAACCCTGCTGGAGAGATGGCTCTGTGTGCTCCTGGGCTGGCAATGAGGAGCATCTCTCATCAGCAGCCCCACTTAGAGAGTACTTCCCTGGTGCCTCTCCTTTCCTGTCACTCCATTGTAAAACTTCTATCCTGGATTCCTTGTATTTAGGGATGTCAGGAATTCCCTCTGCAAATATTTGATTTGGGATTATATTCCAAAATATTTGATTTTGGAATTCTGACTTCATTGTTGACATTTCTGAAACAATTCAACTGAAAGGCTAGGGGGGGAAGAGGAATAGATCCTGCTTCTTTAATTATTATTCTTTCTGTTCTTATTTTTTACTAAGAGTGTTTCCATGCCAGGTTCATATTCTGCTGTTCAGAGGGTCCCAACATTGTTGCCCACCTTTTTTTTTATTTTAATATTACCTCCTAATGAAAGGTCATTGAGAATAAAAGAAGTAAAATAAGATTTGTGTAACTTGTAAGCCCTACAGCCTTTTAATTGCATGAACTTTAGTCCAGAATAACTTTACATGGCTCAGAAATCAAATTTCATCTCAACCTGTAACAAGAGAAACATTTCTTGTGCATGTGACAGAAATGGGAACATTTATATGAAAATTTATCAAGACTGTTACAAGGATGGCTGAATTTTCACTGGTGCCATGTATTTGTTTTATGAAGATTCAGAAAGATACTATAGACTTCAAGAAAAATGGAGGGATTTTATGTTTGTTTGTTTGACATAAGGAAAGTGTTCAGGCACAATGGCAGTCCCCATTAGCTACAGAACTAAAAAAAAATTAATGAGAAGAGTGCTCAGATGGAAATCAAGAGAAAAGGAAGAAATGGTAAGGGAGAAGATGTAGTATAAAGGAGAACTTGAAGACACAAAGAGTGATACCTTGAAGCAAATGAAGTCAAGATGCATAAATGGCCTCACAAATGGGGGTGGAATCAGAAACCAGAGTGACTAAAAATTTGTGTGAAAAATTTTAATCAAGGAAGTCACTGAAGACCAGAGTAAATTTGAAATAAGAAAGACAGATCTCCAAGTTAAGTAATGAAAAGCTGACTACTAGGTCACATGCAAAATGAGCAGTTGTGTGAGCAGCAGAATTGCTGAGGTATAGCTGCTTACCTATTTGTGTCTTGTGATTTCATTTGCTGTTGTCCAGGAACTCTGACCTAAGTTTTTCCTGGTGTTGAGCATTAGTAATAATTAATAATTGTTCATTCAGTGGAGGAAGCACATGTTGCAGCCCTTCCAGCAGTAAAAGCAAGTGCTGCTCTTTCTTCTTCACCTATTCCTCAGTCTTGATGAGAACTGCAGGAAGATGGTATTTTTAAGACCTTCACTCTATTATCACTGAGGTTTCAACTTACCAATGGGTTCAAAAATGGGTCATTAGCTTTAGATGCTCACATAAACATACACATAGCTGAATCAAATAAGCCTTAAGATATAAGACAAATCGTGTGGAACAAACCCTGGAGGAAGAGGAGCTGTAGTTATGGAGTGGAAAAGAGATGAATGAGGCAAGAAAAAGAGAAAGCTGACTTTGTCAGGACTGCAGGACAAACACAGAGAGAGGAGGTGAGATATGCTGAGACAGCAGTTCATAGAGAACTGGGAGGAGGGCAGAAGAGAAAGATTTATTGAGCAGTAGAGGAAAGGATGGGGTGTGAAAAGAGTGTTCTGGCAGGTTCTGAAGAAGGAAGGGGAAGAGGGGGCTGTGGCTCCCCAGTGACAGGCAACACAGGAAACGAGGTGTGAAGGCAGGAGGGAGTCAGCTGAAGGAGGAAATACTGAAATGAGAAGAAAAAGCAAGTTTGTGCAGCAGTGGCAACACAGTAGTGGCATCTGACTGAAGGGACAGGAGGCAGCAGGCACAGGCAGCCACGGAGAGAGGTGTGGATGTGGGGAGGGATAAGCTGGCAGAAGGGTGAACTGTGTGAAGAAAATTGAGTAATGGCCATTCGATCACTTCTGCCTTGCAATGGTGTGCCAGGGCTTGAGGAGGAAGGCTGGCAGGGGCTGGCAGGCCTGCTCAGCTCTTCTGTGCTGTGGATGCTGCCAAAGGGGCAGGTGGAGCATAACTGGTAAATGCTTTGTTCATGAGAGAAATATTGAAGTGTGGCTGGTAATTATACAGCAAGGGAACTCGAGATAATGATGTGTCTGTGCATCGTTGTCCCTGGGAGTATCAATTAATCATTCTACCACTCAGAGCTGGTTGTGAACTCTCCAACAAGACATGGGTTCTTTAAAGCATGCACCTATCAGCACTGGGATCAGAATCACGGGGTGGGATTCCAGGGGACCACCAGGCATCCAGACCCTGCAAGCCAGCTGGCTCAGGGGCCTAGAAACTCTGAAACCACAGGGCAGAGCCAGCTGAGTGCTCCAGATTGGGGAAGGGAACAGAAACAGAGCAAAATTAACATGATCATGAAAGTCCCAGCTGCTGTTCAGGAGGTGGGCAGCACTGAGCCCTCTGAGCACCAGCCCAATTTCAGCCAGCAGCTGCCAGGGATCACACTTCATTTCAGAAACCCCATGTGTTGGTATTTGAGGAATATCTTTTCAACAGAAATGTCAGCTTACAGAAAACATCAGAAAATGGTGTCTTTCCCAGTATGAATAAAATGTATCTCTAAGAATGATCTGACCAACCTTGCTTGCCACACAAGTTTGCTGCTAGCAGGATCACAGGTTTCCTGATCACGTTGAATCATGAAAATGTTTTTGCACTTGGCAATTTGTGCATCACCTCCCACACACATCACTGATTTGAGAATGAGCAGAAAATCTTTCTTCCATGATTTGAGTCTTCTCAAATGAAGTTCTTCTACAGGAAAAGCCCCTCTGCCTGACTCCGGACCATATCAGCAAAAGTGTAGAACAGATGCAAGCACAAAACAAGTCAAAAAACTGCAAACATCCAACACCAGTTTTTAGTGAGTGAATATTTGTTCCTCAATTCAAGCAAAGTTTCAGAAATTTCAACCTACAACTTACTGCACTTCTATCTCACCATCTGTAAATGGGGAGCAGACCTCAGTACTCCAAGAGGCAGTGCCAACAACTTGAACATATTCAAAGGCCAGAAAATGGCTCTGGGTTTTTTCTTGGAAATAGCATAGAGGAGAAGAGTAATCCTTTTTTTTTTTTTTTTTTTATCAAGCTTCACTAAGAACAAACTTTCTGAAGAGGCAAAAGAACTCAAAATAAAAGAGGGTTACATTTCTTCTAAAGGCTTTCTTCAGCTACTTTGTCCTCCCTCTGCCTATGCATAATATCCCATGACTTGGCTTTGTCATGTTTCTCTGTCCTGAGGTTACTGGAATCTCCTGCCCTTGACAGAAGCAGAGGTTAGTTAGCCACAGTGACGTTACAGCAGCCTGCATGAGGATGATAAAAACCAGATTTGTTTCTCTGTCAGCCACTGCTGAAGCACAGATGTTGAAAACTGTTTAAGATCATAGGGTTTGTTTCTTGTAGTGACAAGCTGGCAGGAGCTCCTCTCCTTGTTACTTATCAGTGAGAAGTTAGCTGCTTTTAACACAATCTTTCACTGCTGTTGTCTTAGCTGTTCTTTCAGTAACTGCCTGATATAGACCATCTCTAAAATGTCATCTTACTATGTCACCTGTTGTAGTCTGGAAAGAAATATTTCTATTACAAGAAAAAAAAAATGGCCCTCTTTATTTGTTTTTAGAATGTAAGGACAAAATGGAAAAGACAGAAAAATATTTTACCCTTAACTGTGAGTACTATGTAACAGTAAGCTTATCTTTGCTAATACCACTACTATCTCACATTTCAGCTATCTATAAGATATAACAATCTTCAAGATATAAACATTTTCCCTATCTTATTTGTGTGCATAGTGTTATATATAGATGAGCTGTGGGACAAGGGTTTTGCAGCAAGTTTCTAGTTTATGACAAAAAAGAAATAATGACCAAGTGTACAAACCCTTGCTCAGAAAGTGCCATCTGAAACAGACCAGTTTGCTCCAACAGCCACGTGTGCTTCCTCTCATGGGTCTCCCAGTCAATTCTCCTAATGGATCTGCAGCTCTGGATTTCATACCTAATGCAGACAGGGGCTTAACAAATAGGAAAAAATCAGTGTTTACCAGGGGTGAGGCAGCTCAGACAAAGCATAATGCTGCATGCAGGCTTGACAACCCTGTTCAGTATCCTGGCAGGTGAGTCCTGGATGCTCTAAGAGAAAGAGAGATGTAATGAGTATAACTGGACTAATGATAAAGGCTTTTCAACTGTAATTGGACCAAAGTGTTCCACCTGCCTCTGGCTCCTGTTTTTCTTCCTGTTCCCAAGCAGTGTGAATCTTGTAATCAATAACTAGATAGGACTGTGCAGATCTTTAGTCTGCAAGAAGCACGCAGGGCTGTGCAGGAAATGGAGTCTGGGCAATATAAACCCCCAAACAAATACAGCTAGGACCAGGGACATTTGGATAAACAGGGTTAAGGGCCCTGAAGAAAGTCTCAAGTAACTATCAACAGGTTTGCAAAATTAAACAGGGAAGAGAGGACCACAATCCAGTAGCAAAAAAGTGAATAATCGTGTGCAACCACAACATTTTATAAACAGCACGCTAGAGGAGAATGCAATTGCTGGTTATTGTCACACCTACTACTGTCTGTATTGCCTTTAGCCTTGTTTTGGAGATGACATTAACAGTATCATCTGTAAATTGATGAAATTGTGCAAGTCCTTTACCTACAAATAGCACACACAATTCTGCAAAAAGCACCTTGCTCACAGTGATCTGAGCCAAAGGAAATTCATTGTGTAAGGGTGGAGAGGATGGTGGTGACAGTTGGTGGTTGCTGGGGCTGAAATCTTTCACCTAACCACAGACCTGAGACAGCAATGATACAAGTTTCACTCCAGGCTTTGCCATTGTTGTTCTTCTGCCTTGGTTTGCATGAGGTAATTCTGCAGCTGAAGGAGACGTATAGAAACTTTACCATCTTCTTTCCTGAGTTATCAAATGTGATCTTGATACTACTCCTATTTTCTAGCCACTAGAGAATGCATACACCAAGGCAAATATATGCCCTTAAGTAATCTAACCTGCTAAAAGAAAATGAAGCATTTGAAAATGCACTGAAATATTTTCCAACAAGGACAGGGAGCCACTCCCAGAAGTTGGCCAAAATCACTTAAAAAAAAAAAAAAAGAAAAAAAAAAAAAAAAAAAAAAAGAAGAAAAAAAAAAGAAAAAAGAAAAAAAGAAAAAAAGAAAAAGAGGAAAAAAAAAAAAAGCAGTGTTGACTTCTAATCTTGTACATATCTTCTCTATCAGCACTTTTTGCAGTTCTTCCACTTAGCTGCTCTCATATTCAGCTCCAGACAAGATCCCCTAATCACTGTCTGATAGCCACCATTACCAGAAACCATGAACCTCTTGAAGGCTAAATTTCTCCTCAGCAATATTCTTCTCTTTCCCAGAATAAAACAAGAGGTTTGGTTTGCATGCCAGCTAACTGATGCTTCAAGAATGACTTTCTCCTTCAGCAAAGCAACAGTAACATTCACCTCCTAACCCAGTTTGGGGCAGTTCAGAAATCCATCCTCCCTCTCTCCTTACCCTGTAGCCCTTTTACTCTCTTTTAAGCCTTGCAGCAGGCTGTGCTGGCAGTGACACAGGGCAAGCCCTCTGCAGAAGCAGCAGAAAACAGCAGTTTTTCCCCAAAGCAGTGGTCAGGCAGGCTGTGCACAGTGGAAACACCAGGAACCCCTCCACAACCATGGGGCTGAGGAGAGCCAGCCCATACCTTTTGCTTCAGGCACAGAGCTGGGCTGTCACAGCAGCAGGAGGGTTGTCAACAGGCAGGACACCTGCATCTTACCAGGCAAAGCCACTGACATTTCAGCTCCCTGCAGTATTTGTATTGGTGCAAAATTCTGATGAACTTTGTTGCATTGCCATGATGGAGATGGGCTGAGAGAGTTGGAGCTGTTCATAGTGGAGAAGAGGATGGTCCAAGGTGACTTTGTGGTGGCTTTCTTTTCAGGGAAGATCACCACAATCTCAGCAGCCTTAGCAGCACCTGAGGAGAACTGACATCCTTGTCCCTTACAGGCAAATGGATCACTGTGGGTGGAAATATATTTATATTTATATTTATATTTATATTTATATTTATATTTATATTTATATTTACTTTGGAGGTTTGCAGTAGATCTGCTTTTTCCACTGAGATACATCTCTTCAAATTTTTCTACATTTTGTGTGACTATGCTGACAAAACCAGCTTATGGTTTAAACCAAACCACACTCCAAGGCAAAAATAGACTGAAGCAATTCCAAGAGGTCACGGAATTAATTTGCTGGGTGACAGAGTTACCAAAGGTTCTGTGTGTGGCTGCTCTTTTATCATTTTTAGGCAGGTCCTCTTGCTTCATAAAGCCCACTGCAGCTTCCATTTAATGTGTTGACCTTTAGGGAAGCAATGGCAAAGCTGCATGAGGGCACAGAAGCATTCTTGCTTTTAACCATTTGCAGAGAGTCTTGCATTAGACAAACTTGCCAATAAAAGAGGAAGATGATGCAAAATAATATTAGCATCAGAACATTCACCACCCTTAGTCCTCAAAATTATGTTAATACACTAAGTAGCATTTCCAGCAGCTCAGGGTGGGCTAGGGAAAACATTATCCTTACCATGAGAACAGGAAAGTACAAGGAGAGTCACGGAGATGAAGGAACCTCTTACACAGGACTGGCTGTCCTCAGGTTTTAACCTCAGCTGTTGCACTAATAGTTTGGGACTTTGCACCATTGAAAATAGCATTGTACCATGTTCCACTGTGATGGCACTTCATTGCATCAGTCAGGATTTGTGGGAGGCTCTAGAAATGCAGACCAGTAATTCAAACATCTCTCTCAGCCTTATGAAACTTTTTCCTGCTAATTCCTCATTCCCCAAACAATCGTTTTTGTGCTGTTTCATGTAGGAGAACATGAAGAACAAAGCCATAAATTGAAGGCAGTAAATTCTTCTTTATATACCTCATACTAACAGCACATCAGACTGAGAACACTGCTTCCAACATTATTTATCATTTATTTATTTTGGTCAAGAATTCATTGACTTTCAGTTTATAACATCTCTACTCCATTTGCCAGTAAATGAAGATGAGAACATGACTAAGACCCAGAGGGACCAACAGTTCCTGAGTCTTTGCTCTGGTAGGAATGGCAGAAACAACTCCCTGTTGGCACTCCAGTTCCCTGAAGCCAAAACATGAGTTTTCTCCCTCTGAAATTCCACTGGAGAATGAATGCCCTCTTCCCTGGTTTCCCTGGTCAGGTCCCAGGTTTTCTGGGTTTTTCAGATCTGGGTTTTCTGCCCTGAGAAAGGGGAGCTGATGGAATTCCTGCTATGATGGTTTCCACTCTTGGGTGAGGTTTTACTGCCTTGGCCTTGCTCTACAGCATCTGTTGTCAGGAGCTGACTGAAACAAGGATTAAATATAATTATGCCTCAGCATGACTGTTCACACACATAAGGAAGGTGATGAAAAATAAATGAAGAGTCCACTATGGTTATTTTACTTGGGGATACATTTGAAAGCTGTCTTCCATGGCTGTCTTCCAGTGCTTCTGACTAGAAGCTGGAACCCAACTCTCCACTGCTTTGCATTTGACAGGGAAAAGAATGGTATTATCACCACAAGGGAGGGTTCTGCAGCTCCCAGTTTTTAATATATAAATGCAAGGGCATCATTGAAAATCATCCCTAGACAGCAAGATTTGTAACTGAAGTCAACTGAGCTCTGCTGATGTACCCAACCTGATTACCCAGTTTTGGTCTTGACTAGAAGCTTTGATGTGCTTCATGTTTGAACTTCCTCTGACAGGAGGTGACTGACAAGCCCACAGCTGCATAACAAAGCACCTTGCATGTTTCATTTGAAGCCATATGCAGCTAAGAAAGGCAAATTCTTCATTCAGATGAGATATCCTGAAAAGCACAGAGAAGATAATATGAAGAAAATAATGGATGGCTTTTGCCACGTATCCATTTAGCTGTCACTGGAAGACAAAGTCATGTTTCATGACTGCTGGAGTGATTACTGATGAATGCCAAATATTTTCATTTTAGCACTCTGTATACTTTTGGTGGTCTTTTTGTCAATTGTGATTAACCAGATATGTTTCAAAATATTAGATACCAATTAACTCAAGTGCTCCCTGCACATAAACACTTTTTTTCCCCATAAATGATCACAAATTCTACCTAAATAAAGCTTCACCAGTGAATTATATATAACGGTGCACAAAAATGGTTTTACTGTCTGTATGAAAGCTCAATAATTTGTCAGGTAAACAGTGGAGCTTAATTTTAACCTCACATATCCTAATATTCTGTAAGGCTTTTCTTGATCATGTCCCATCTTGTTTCCCCAGCTGGAGGAGTGCTGTTTGAGGACCTCCCAGTGACTCCCTGTGGGCTGCATAAATGTGCAAGGTGTCTACAGAATGCTCCAGACATATTCCAGGAAATGAAGAACATGAAAATACCATCGAAACCACTGGGATCAGGGAAATGGCAGGCATCTCACCTCTCTGGGAAAGAAAAACTCTGTAACTGGGGGAAGAAGTCCCAGAGGTTATGAGTCTGAGTGATTTCAAGCACGTGTCTCCAGCCAACCAGACTGTACTTTAAAGAGAAGAATGGGACAGTGGAAAAGCAAGGCTATTCCCAGCTCTAGAGCATTTCAGGAAATAAAGTCTTTTGAAGAAACAAGTGGAGGAAGCTTGTTATGCTGCAAGAGCTACTATGAAACAGTTTTCAAAATGTCCTGAATCTGACACAATCAAAGAGGCCCTAAGAGGACCTCAGCAAGACAAAGAAATTGTTAAAAGCAGAAGAGAACCTTCAGCAACTGGAGATGCTGATAAATGCTCTAAAACGTCTGAGATGCAATCAGCTCCCTGGCTCTAAGAACACTTCACTCTTCAGGGACAGAAGGTTTGCTGATTATCAACTTGTCACAAAGATGCAGTTTTAAAACTCAAGTCAAACACAGATTTATTTTTTTTTAAACCACTGTCTTAACAGACCTCCTTCTTTAATGTAAATGGAGAGTCTAAAATGCTGCTATTGAGGATTATACATAATAGACAGGTGAAACAGTACCCAAAAGTCTATAAAAGAAAGAAACTCTTTGTTTACTATAAAGGAGGACTTCTCTGGTTGTCAATAATAGCTGAGCAAAAAAACCTCAGCAGGTGTATGTTACAGTACTCTAATCATGGGTCCATGAAACACTTAAAAAGAGTGAATGTCTGCTGAATATAGTTGATAATAAAACAAATTATTTTAGCATCAATTCACTGTTTATAATTAATAACAGCTTCAATGAAATAAACCATTAATCAGAGCCCTGTGCAGTAGTTCAAGCAAACAGAAGTATGAGGAAAATTCCAGAAAATTTACCACCATCTTCTTGCCTCTCTCTGGTGAAAACAAACAAACGGAGCCAAAAAGTAAGAAGAAATTTTTCAGAAATATTCTAAAGGCTAAGAATAAAACACAGCACCCTAGAACACATAAAATGAGAGAGGGTAGGATGGAAAACCCAGTGGTAGCATATTTCAAACAATATGTTAGGGTCATGTGTATCAGATTCCCTGTGGGATAAGGCATTAAGAGGCAATTATGACTCCATCATGGAATTGCATACTCATTCTCCTTACAGCAATTGCAAGACTATAATTCTGGCACCCATGAAATATCACTTCTTAAATTAAAACTGTATTTACTAATTGGTCACAGAAGAGACAAGCTATTGCATTTAAAAAATAAAAAAAACCTGCTCTCAGAAGTGTATCTTAATTGGAAGGAAATAAAAATGCTTTCATTACTTTCATATCTTAATTGAACGAAACTGTAGTAAACAGCAAATGATTTCTTACAGGGAGGAAGAGGAAAGGCAGGGGAAGGAGAAAGGGGGTGGTTCAAAATAAATGTGTACTGTTTTCTTGCATTATTTATAACATTTCCAGACAAGAAACAAACTAGGGTAGCTTCATCAGAAAGTATAATGAAAAGGCTGAAATTTCCACGACCAAGATTATGCCTAGAATAGATGATTCATAGCTGGTTTTAAAAGACAAACTGCATAAAAACTATTGTTATTTAATCTAGACTGTCAATATGAAATAACAGCAAAAGGCTGGGATGAGATCATGGGGATGATACTTGCTCCTGAGCTGTCAGAGAGGATTCAGTATTGTACACTTTACAGTTTACACATTTCTCTATTTCTCCATCATTATGTTGCAAAAGACATAATACTGCCCCAGGTGTCTATATGAAATGTTTTCCTTCTTACACACAATCTGGGAACTCTAAATGGGAAAAATATTTTGAAAGTCCATCTTCAAAACAATAAATAATTGCTAGACACAGAACGTGGAACACAACTTACACGGGTACTGAGATTCAGCCATCCAGAGGATCTGAGAGGGGCACGAGGAAGCTCCTCTTGCTGTTGATTTTTGTAGGGAAAGAAAAAAAAGCAATCTTAGACCCATGGGCCCAAACAACAGCTCCCACTGTATAGCACTGGAAAAATCCATTAGCACAGTGTTTAACAATGGAAGACTAAACATATTCTGTGACAATAGTGCCAAGCAGTTCTCCAAAATGGACAAAAGTGGTGGAATAATCTGCAAAGGAAAGATGACACAACAGAAGTACTAAGCTTCTGGAGAAGCCCTGACACAAACAGTATAACCTTGTGAAACAAAGGGAAACAAAGAACATCACAAGTGCAAAATAATTGGATAGTCCTCCTTCTCTAGTTTTCTATCCTGCCTGTCTTGCAAAGCATTTCCACATCCTCCATAGTGGCAAACAGTCAGCTGCACAAGAAAGGTCTCCAAAAGCTAATAGAAAAGGTTAATATTCACACCAGGTTATGGTGGTTTTATATAATTTGAAAACAAGGGGTAGCTGCACTCAGCATCCAGTTAGGTATTCTTAATTATGTGGCAAGTTATCTTAATGCCTGTCACAGTATCTCCAACAGAAAGGTTTTCTTGCAAATGGCTAAAAATATAAGCTTTAAAAAAAACCCAAAACCCAACAACAACAACAAAAAACCAACCACACTAAAACCAAACAAGCAACAAACATTTTCTGTCTCAGCTAGAACATTCTTTTACTGGTTTCTTTCTTTCTTTTTCCAACTCAAGTGCTTCAGTTCACAGAAGACCAATTTGTGGTTAAATGCAAATAGATGAGAAGAATCCAGCCCAAACCACTCTGTGATCCTCTGACATGGGATGAAATTAAGGCCAAAAGCAAGAGGCATGTGCCAGGAGAAAGAAAACTCAAAGTCCTGTCACTAGAAAGCAAATCTGGCAGAACTTCTGCTGATTTTTGTTGCATTTCTCTCCTCTGGAATAACCTTCCCCTGCTGTGATCTTGCCTTGTTTGAAGCAAGGGGCAGAAGTCTGTGCTGTGAGCAGGGATAAGTGGAAGCCCTTTGTACCACATCCTCTACGGCTGAATTTGCTCCCCAGAGGCAGGAAGGGGAATTAAAACAGGGGAAGCACCTCTGCTCTACAGTTCTGGTCCAGGCAGGCTAAATGTCATGCTGATAGGATGGCTGCAAAATCTCCTTCATCAGTCAAAGCAGGAATTGGTATTCTCTGCACATTTAGAATTTAGTTTTCTGTACAAGAATGAACAACATGTGGAATAACCCCATCCCACACAGTATTGAGGTAACCTTCCAAGTATCACCTGCTTTTACTGTCTACAAATTAAGCCTCACTACCAGCTTCTAAATGTCTCTTTTCACAATGAAAGACAACAAAAAGAAGAAAAAAGTAGTGATACATTCTGGGGCTAGGCAACGAAGTATTTATCAATCTCAGACAGTTTCCATGTCTTGAAAAAATCGTGTTGCAAAGCACTGCTGGAGGAGCAGGATTGATGGCCATGCAAAAAATGCAATTGTGTCCAATAAACAGCTCAAAATTAAATGTGAAATACTCTATGTACTCTTTTCTGCAGTTTCTTTCTGCTCAGATGAGGCTCAATGACCTTGACATTTCAACTCCAAAGCATATTTTTGAGATCAGCTTTCCATTCCCAGCCCTTGCTGAATTAGTGCTGTATCATCTTCAGCAAGTTCCCTTTCCCTCCCTGTGGCTTCAATTTCTGCCTGTGCACAAGGGGTGATGTGACAGCCATACCCAACTTCAGACCATTTATTACACTTTAAATTGCAAGGCAGAGCCTGAGTCATGCTGCCTCTTCATGGAGACACAAAAACAATCCTATTTTTGTCTTGCTGCCATTCAGAGAATTTGGTTGTCTGCTCTGCCTCCAGAATGGTGCTTCAAGGCTGAGCCCTCCCTGGGCTGGGCTGGAAGCTGGGCTATACCTAAATCCTATCCAAAACCCTGTACATCTCTTTGTGTCTCTCTCTCTGAGGCACATGCAGACTGAACCACCAGTCTGACAGCCCAGGGAGATTCCAGAAGGGTTCCAGGTTCTCCCTGGAATCTGCAGGGATTATCTGCACAGTATCTTGTGAAAGTTTGGTCGTGCTGCTTTTATTACCAGCACAACCATCTGTGAGGGCATAAACTGCAAGCTGCCTGCTGTATGGCCTATCAAAATGATAATAAAAGAAGGGAATAAAGAAGTTTTATGGGATCACCTTCCTGCAAGTGTAGCCCGTGCCTCACCTCAGCACTGAGCTGCTCTGCCTCAAGTCATCAGATGTCTTCTGGCACTGTGGAAGCTGCATTTCCCCCAGACAAGTCAAATGGTTGTAAACCAGTGTCTTGCCACCTGAAAAACACTGAAAATTATGCTTTGGGTGAAAAAAACCTGGAGTGTGCCAGCCCCTTTCCTGCCCAGCTGCACTGTTTTAATGGTCAGTGAAGGAATCTGTTGTCTGTGTCACTCTTGTACTGTGTCATCCTCAACTCTGGGGCCAAAGACCATCCAGTGGTGTCCTTCAGACCTATAGATCTGTTAGACACACATGCTTGATGAACAGAGCTGAACCAAATTCACAGACCAGCTTAGAAATATCTAGAATAATCTCTAATATAATTAATTGAATATAGATCTCTCAGCTATTCTCCAAGGAAGAATTCAGAACAGAAGACCTTTTCACAGGACTGCTTCCAGACAACTCTTTGGCAAGAGGCTGCTTACAGGACTGCCACGGACCTAATAGTAAAGATGAAGGGGAAAAAAAAATCCCTTCTTTCCAATAAATGATCAAAAATAAAATAGAAAACAGTTTACATTATTTTTCCTGCAGTTTCCATCTGCTCAGGAAAGGCTGGATGACCTTGACAACAAGGCTCCAGACCATATTTGTGAGATTGGGTTTCCTTTCCCAGCCTCTGCTGCAGAACTGTAAGGCTTAAGGAGCCTCTGCTGTTGCACAGGGACTGAATGCCATTAACATGAAACAAACAAGCCAGGCTTCAGAATGCTGCAAAGTAGATCAAAAGGTTAATTCTTCCTTTGATGGAACAAGAAAGGGTTTTTAATACTTCAGCATAGCCACAATGCTGAGAGTAATAGGGGATTGTGAGCCTGTCAGGGGCAGGTGACTGGAAGGTGACAGCTTTTGCCATGGAGAGGAGAGCTGTGCCTGAGTCCTGCCGGGTGACACCCGTGTGAGAAGGAACATTCCCTGACAAGCAGTGGAATGCATAAAACCCAGGAAGACTTTGTTGCCAGAGCCCAAAATTCTCAAACTGAAATAACAGCTCTCTTAAAAACGCAGCTTTGTTCTCAGAAAAACAGCTCCACTGGGTTTGGGTTACTCTGCTGGCACTCCATCAGGGCCTACAAGATTTCACCCCATGCAGACAGATCCTGATGACAGGCTTCCTTTTCCTTTTTAGCTTGGTTTTTTATTGGTTTTTTTTTATTTTCTGGAGGTGGCAAGGGCAATGGGCTGCTAACTTGTTGGACTTCTTCTAAGAGCTGCCTCTTGGTTCTAGATGTTTCCCCATGGTGATTTTGTCCAAGTTGCAGAAACACTTTCTGATGGCTGAAAGACATTCAGCTCAACTCTTATTGACTTGAACACAAACCACCAGTCTCCCACTGAATTAAAGGCTGGAAAGAAAATTGTTTCTTCTTTGGATAATTTGCTACAAAATGTACTGTGGTTTGGGGTTTTTTTCACTGGGAGTTGGGAGTTTCAGAACCAAGAGACTAGCAATATTCCTGCTCTTTTTTTTTTTTTTTTTTTTCCTTAAAGATGAAAATACTAAACAGTTCAGTGCCCCCAGCATGAAATCTCAGGTTTAAAACATGAAGCTGAAGCAGAGTATTTTGCTTTGTCTCAGCACCATACCAAACCACAACTCCACAAACCAGTCCAAGCTTCATGCCCACATTCTCCCCTGGAAGCTGAGCTCTCCATCAGCCCACGCCTTCTGTGAATCTTGGTGACCTTCCTTCTTACTCCTTCCTGTAGCTCAGGTGCCATCAAGTTTGACAGGCAAATCCAGGGATTGGGAATAGCTTTCTGCATCCATCTTACTGCTCGAAAAACTATTCAGCTGTTTGCTTTTTCCCTCTCAATAAACATTGTCTGCAAAAAGAAAGTTTTAGCAAACGTGTTTGGCTAAAAACCTCTTTCTCCATCAGATGCTTCTCTGAGACTTCCTATTGGAGCCCTACATTTCTTTTATTTCTAGCAAAATAAATATTATTGCAATCTTATAATCTATAAACCTTCTTCAGATGCAGTCCTCAACTGCTAAGCTGTCAGAACAGCTGTGAAACAGGACAGGGCAGGACAGAGGAGAATGCTGTTTTACCAACACATCAAGCTATTGACACAGAATATTTAGGTCTCTCAGAGGAGTTTGGAAGCCAACTTGTAAACTGCCACGGGGGCTACTGAAAAACTACTTCTGTGCTTCGTGTGCTGTGTAAGTGGCTGCTCCTGCCCTGCTATTCCCTAAGGATTCTCCACGTCATAGGTGGTACCACAGACCAGGAACTGCAGTCTGCAAACTCTGCTTCGTACACAACAGTGGATGTTGCCATCTGCCTCCTGTTTTTAAAAGCACTAATTCTGGCAAAGTAAAATGTTTGTGTATATGCTCTTTGGCAGTCTGTGACAAGGCAGAGAAGAGGGAAGCTCTCAGACAATACCTTCCCACGCTGTCATCTTTTTGGAGTCATTAAATGGCTGGGGCTATCGTGCAAAAAGTGGTTATATCCATATTCATCTTCATGTATATGTGGGTGATCTCCACCTGTAAACTGAGACCAAGATTTTCACGTTCATTTAAAGTCTGTGCCAAGGCAAAACCAACTCCAGCTTTTACTGTAACAAAAAAACCAAACTTTTTTGCAGCTGCGGGATAGTGATGCAGCAGACACACTGTTTCTGGAGGTCCAGTTCTCCTCAGAAAGCTTTTCCCAGTCCTTGCTGAATCCAGTTTGGAGAACACACTAGTACAACCATTTGAGAATTAGTTCAGTCCTTTACAATGAAAGATTTATTCTATCTCCTTCACCTCTACTACCACCTTTGAGGGATTTTCCCTCTCTTTCATTATGACTTAGTCAGATATCTTGGTCTCAGCTTTCAGTCCAGATCCAAAGAAGAGAAAACAACCAGGAATAATCTCACTGCAGAAAAGCTGGACACAAAAGAATTCACTGGCTTCTATCAGACAGAAATACCCAGAAGAAGAGTGCTGTGGGTTTGTTTCACTGGTGGCAGATGCCAGCTTTCATTCAGCCTGATGTTTTTTTCAGAGCATATAAAACAATGATCTATCAGAATAATTTTTTTATTAAAGCACTTCCACTCACTAGGCATTTGCAGTCTCTTATTAGGAAAATAACATTAAGGAAATAACTAGGTAACTCTGGTTGATGATACATCTAGCTGATGCCAAGAACAAGCAATGAGAGTGTCTGCCATTTTAGCCAAACAATTGACTGTGCTGTTGTGCACTAAAGAGGATCTGGTTCTGAAATTAAATACTCTGGCTGAGTGTGTGAGCTTTCACTTTGGCAGGAGAATCAAAGGCAGATAATCTCCTGTCCAGCTTTTAACCCTGGAGTGAGCAGGGCTCAGGTCCTGTTCAAAAAGCTTCAGGGCATTCTGTCCACAAATTCCTCTCAAACCATTCTGATGAGCTATGACTGACAGACCACATTGTGTCCTAGCTTCCCCCACTGCTATCTTCAGTATATTCCTCAAGCCAAGGGCAGCAATCAGAAATGAAGTCTATTGTGTTTACCCGAGCTGTAGTGGCACAGGAACCCCAGCTGGCTGGGAGGCTTTAGGGAGAGCACTTCCATGTCCTTCCTCTTGTTCAGAAGAATCTTAGAGGGGACTGACTGAAAATCTGGCCCTTCATTTTCAGGTGTAAATAACTTTTGAGACACAGTATTTCCCTGTAGAAAGATTTCTTAGCTAGATGAAGCTTCAAGGTGCTGGGATCAAACCCACAGGGATCAGAAGAAGGGCTTCTTACCAGAAGAAGGGCTTAGCTCCAGCACGGGGTCTCATCACACCCCAACCTGTGCTGAGCATCTTACAGCACTGCCCCTGTGCACCAGAGGTTTCTGCTGCACACCACGCCAGGCACAGGAAAGAGGCAGGGAGGGAAATCAGAGAGAAACCACCAGGAATACAGCAGCAACACATCAGAAGGGATGTGGGCACAGCGGGGCTGGTTGTTCCTAATGAACCACAACAGAGCTCTGGCTGCCTCCTGTTTGTGTCAGATTCTGTTCTCATGGAGAGATGTGAGCAGGAGGAGTGACAAGAGGGAGGTATTCTTGCCTCACTGAGTATACAGCCATCCCACTGGCTGCTGTGTAGCACAGAGACAGGCTCAGGTTTAAAAGTGGCTACGCTTGGTACAGCACGAGATATTGATCTCAGAATGGGAGTGAAACCCAGCTAAGGAGCTGCAGGAAATAACCTCATGCTGGGCTCTGTCCTGCACCCAACCAGATGCAAAAGAAAGCAGTTTAAACATGTCACAAGTCTGAGGGCAGTGGACAGACCCTGTACACCCAACAGACAAAGAGACTTCATTTCTTCACCCTCCCACACACAGACAAACATCTTTGGAGAAACCTCCACCTTCCTTCCACAGCTCCTCTGGGGATCCCAGCAGGTTTTCTACCTTTGCAGGTGTTATGGAGCACAGAGCCATGCCACTGCCAGTTCCAGGGCTCACACAGATGCTGCTATGAAGTGGGGATGCCTGCACCACAGGGTTGAGGAGCATGTTCATACATTTAGGAGCTTATTGAAGGGGACCTGACACAGCACATAGGTACAGTATTTCTGGCAGGTTGTTGATTCCTTTGAGATAGGAAGCCCCTACTGCCTGGAAGCCCCTGGTGCCCTTGAGTTGTCTGAAATGATTTCTCCAATCTTAACTTTGGCAAAATGGCAATGATTCAAGCAATGCCATCACCAGCCTGGGTGGACTACAGTGAAAATGTTATTTGTACCTCATGTTGGTCATTAAATCTGTGTGTAGAGCTTTTACACAAAAGCAGCAAGATTTCCCTGCAGCAGACTTCTCAAAATATGAATATAGGTTGCTGAGTGTTAGCTCCTGCCTTGAAAAATATTGACCTCAGGTTGAAAACTCAGAGGCAGAATCCAATGCAAACTGCAAGACTCACATCTTGCTAATGAAGTACTCACTTCTGGACACCCAGTAAAAGTATTTTGAGAGACTCCCAGGTAATAGGACTGCAGGCCTTTTACTGATCAATCCTGAAGGGGTTTGAAGGATGCTGTCAAAGGATCATAAAAATTACAAACCCTGTTAATTAACTTCCTGCCTATATGTCTGCCAAAGAAAGGATTATTTTCTTCATTTCTTTTTCTGGGCTTTGACTCATCCAGTTTTAAAATGGATGAGGAGATCCTGTTTTCTTGCTAAGGAGCTCTAATTAGTGTTTTTTTACAGTTCTGAAGAGTTAATTCCAATTCTGAGCTGCACCTACAGCATTGCAGCCACCAACTCAAAACCAGCAAAAGGTATTTGAGCCCAGGAGCAGTTATACCTCTTGCAGTGCTGTTCTGCTGTTTATTCCTTGTCCTTTCTTTCTGATACCATCTAATGGAAAACAGGATCTGTTTAGCAGTTCATCTGCTCCTGCTGCATAATCCTCTGCAACACCCTGCTGGCAGTTGCAGGGATAATTTTGTGACTGGGAAGGTTCTGGCAGTGGATAATACCCAGTGGCAGGAATGAATGAACTTGAAAATACAGTTTATTTCCATGCAGAGTCCTTCTAGAAAGATAGAGGAATGCTGAGAAATCAGTGGGAAGAAACATCTTTTCAACAAACCCACGGAATTTGCAGGCAACATCCCAAATCTGTCCACCCAGCTCTGTCACAGCACTTTGACCAAGCCATTTAACTTTGCTGTATCTCAGGTTTCCCAGCTGCACAGCAGGAAAAAAGTACTCCTGACAAGAGTTTCATGTTTCCATCTCTAGACAGGCCTTACAAGTCGGGCACTGGCTGAATTCCATAACAGAATGTGCTTTCCAACAGTGCTCAGTGTTTTCTTAAAGGGTCTTTGTATGGTAATGTGACATTTCACAGCCTACATCTAGGGCAATTATCCTGGAAAGAAAAATGACCAATTCTTTAATTTCTTTTTTTCTTTTTTTCTTTTTTTTTTTTGGGGGGGGGAGGAGAGGCTTTGATTAAAACACATTTCTGGGGGAGCTGATATGCAAGGACAGAATGAGGATATGCAGCTGGAGCTGTTATCCTTACCTGAACTGAGCCTGAGCTTGAGAAGGACTTAGCTCAGAGGCATTCAGGCAGCATCAGATTCTGACACCAGCTGGAACCAGAGCAGTCTCTTGTGTCTGTAAAGTATTTTTCAGTATCCCCTAGGAGGTCTTCCACAAGTAGACTGCTGCTCTCCAGCATGATTCAAAGTGAACGTCAGAAAAGAGTCACTAAAAAGCTGCTTAGCATCCCCAAATTGGTTGGACTATTGTGTAAACAGGCCATGCAGAATTAAATACAAATAATATCTGGTTATTCTGTTTTTATTGCAAAATCACTAATGATTCTCATTGTCCTCAGAATAAGCTGTTATTTCCTTGCTCTTACAACAATGAAGTCAGTGGAGAACAGTGATACCATCAGGACCTGACTAAACACCCCTTCAGGATGCTTGGCAATCCCAGAGCCAGGAACACACCTCCTGCATTCACTGCCATTCCTGTCAAATCCCTTTGTTTTTCCACCTACATTTCAATTATAATTTGAACTTTGTCTACCATCCCTACATTCCACAATTACACAGACAAAAGAAACCATTCAAGCACTTCCTTTAGCCACTCTTTCCTCCCATGCTCTCTCTCCCAGGTAACAGTCACACATTTGAGAGCACTTGGCACAGGGATAAGGAAGGTTGGGCAGCAAAAATTGCAAAGCCAAAAACACAAAGGTCTCCAGAATTCCACATTTCAGCACTTGTGCTGGGTGTCAGTGTTTTTCAAGTTATGTTTTACCTGTCTTTTTCCCTTGGTGTAAAGTCCAGGAGATGTGAAAAATAACAGAGGCTTCATTTCAAAGCATAAAAATGTACAGCTACCCTCTTTCTGGGATTCAGGCAAGACCATATGAACATAATTTGCTACCAGTCATTTGTAAATTAAAGAGGACTAAGAGAAGACAAGATGAAAAACCAGTTTTTAAAGGAGTTATTTTCCATTCAGAATGAAAATGCAGCTTCATTCATGAGCCTTTCCTTTTAAGTAACAACCTGAGTCAAGCACAGTGACCTAATTCCTTCTATTGCCACCCTGTATTTCCTGGATTTTGTGTTTCTTAGCCCTGAAGATAAAATGTGAGCCAGAGAACAACCACTCCTCTGCCAAGAGAGTAAGTCACTCTGCTTTATTGTGGAATAATTTGCTTTTTCCTGTGCATCTGCAGGGCTAACCAGGTTGACAGAACAAGGACTCTGGTAGGGAGCAGTAGGCTGCTTACACAATTCCCCATTACCAGAAAGTCTGTCAGAGCAGTGAGGTGTTTATTCTACTGGAAAGCAAATTGGGTCTGGTGATGCTTAAGCTTTCAGCTGAATCACCCCTAACATAAGAAATCTCTTCCCTCAACAGCTTTGGGTTTTGGCTTGTTTTTCAAAGGAAATGAGTCAGTGTCTTCATAGGCTTACACATGCTTTCCAAAAACCTGTTTGCCAGTTTCAACCAAATTCACCAGAGGGTATGGATTTCTTAGCAGTGCTGTGAAACTGGGCAGCCAGGTACAGAAATGTAGAAATGCCCCTACTGGAGATTAGGAACTTCTTTGCAGACATCTGAGGGTCTGCAGGAGAGTTGTATCCCAAGAAAAAACTTCTGGTAAACCAGGTTTCATTTGTTCCACTGCTGCTGGAAACATTTCTTTGACCTTTTAATGTCAGGTGAGAGATAAAAAGGCTGTTAATGATTGCTGTATTACAAGAAACATATCAAACAGCCTTCCTCTAAACTGATCACAGTCCATCTTAAAGCCATTTGTATTTCTTGTGCCACGAGGCTGTTTGAAAGGCTGTCCCAGAATGTCACTGCTCTGATTGTCATAAGAAATCAGAAGTTCAGTTCTTCTTGGTGAATTTGTATTATCTGCCCTAAAGCCAACACTGCCCTTTAGCTGGGAGACCTCTTCTTCTGTCACGTCTGCTTTCCCCAGGCTCCTCTGTGTCTTTCCAGAACCTCTGCTCTCTCACTCTTGTCTTCCAAGGCTAAACCAGACAAACTCTAATTCTCTTTGTATTATAAACTCTCCATTTCTGTCATCATCTGTTTTGCTTTAATTCTTGTCTCCTGAGCATACCTGTTCAGAAACCTACACAGTCATGCCATGTACCTTACTGCTAGTAATTTATTTCTTCTTTCAGCTGCTTGGTACAAGTACCAATATTGCTCTTACTTTTTTACAGTTCCATTACACTGGTGTGTCCTCTTTCTTCCCCTCTCTCATTTCCAGCTCATGAACTCTGAGCATGTCCTAAAATTTCTGATTATTAATCCTATGCAGGATCTTAATACTTGAAAATACTAAAAATCAATCTGTTCCTCAGACTCACATGTTTAAGGTCATTTGTTTCTTTCTGTACCATATCCCAGTTTGTCATCTGATGGTACCTCCCTGCTTTGGGCCACCAGTGATCTCATCAGCATTTTGGATTTGTGTCAGGATTTTGTGTTTTGTGTCAGAAAGGAAAACTAGAAACTGGTTTGGTCCCAGAACTGACTCTTTGGAAGCTCCACCACTAATCTCCCTCTCAGCTGGTTCTTCTATCACAATTACTTTTATAGCAATTTTGATGGAGATGCAGTCCAGCTAATCAGTCTCCCCCTCTTGCCAATTGTTGAATATTCAGATTTGTGCCCTTTTCAGTCTTTCCACTTCATTCCATGGTAAATTACACCTATACATTAACACTTACAATAGTTCCAGCCTGCACCTTAGAAGTCCATCAGTCACACTGGCCAGTTTTAATTTAATAGGCTCCAGCACAATCTCCTTGCCAGCCACAGATGATAATTAACATTTTTCACCTTCATAGCTATTGATTGTGCAGCAGAGGCTAAGAGGACCCTAAGGCTTGCATTCAGTGGGAGTGATTGTTATTGGGGAAGAATATTTCCATCTGAGCTCCTCTTCTCCATAGCTTCATTATTGCCTTATCTAACTTCAGCCAGAGCCAGCTGCTCATCCCTTCTGAGAGCTGAAGCCTCTGAGATCAGGATGCTGTCAGCTAATGAGGCAGCCTAGAATGAGGGCTATGGAATATTGGAACTTCAAACTTAAAACACCCTTCCTCATGTCCTGGCTCTGAAAAAAAAAAATGGGCAGAGAACAGGAAGCAGGGAAGTTATCTGACTATCCAAAAATGAAAGGTAAAAGCAGACATATGTAAAAGATATGGATAATAAACAGATAAGCAATAGCAGAACTGTTTTTAGTATTCTTCCTTAACATTCAAATTGAAAAGCCCTAGGAGATGCCTACCAGGGACTGTTGTTTCAGCCTCTGAAACAGCAGTCATGTTTGCAGTAATGCCACCTGCAAGATCTGTTATCTTTCTGAGAGAATAATGAACAGGTGCCCTTCTCAAAATCTCTCAAGATAAGGGGCAGGCAAAAGGTTGGTCAGGTGATTTCTTTTGATGGCAGCTTTTAACTAAACACATACAAGCACAGTTATTTTTGTGAACTCACACAAAAACTAAATTCATGAAGAAGATCAATCTTTTATACTGTGGGACAAAACCAGACTGCTCAGAGGTTGGGATTACAATCCAAAAAAAGTACTTGGATTTGCAAATTCCAGCTGTCAATATTCACTGATTTCTCAAAAAATGCTCTTAGCATCCAGCCTCTATGTCAAACCACAGAAGCTGACTAGTGTCTCTATAAAAGGGGAGCTATTCATCCATTCAAGAACTAAGGAGGGACATTTTGGTTACTTACAATTTGTGCAGGCTTTCAATGATCAGTGTAATTTATTTGGGATTGAAATTCTTCTTTTTTTTTTCCCCTAGCAGGAAAACATTAGAAGATGCTCAGCTTCCCTACTAAACATAGCTCTCTGAATAGAGGAAATAATTCTTTATAAATTTATGGCTGTAAGCCATTTATGTTGCCCAGTCACCTGCTGGCTCCAAGCTCCCTGGCCTTGCCTTTGGGCTGAAGTAGCACTTATTTGTTACCACTGCTGGAGACAGGATATTGAGCTGTATGGACTACTGGTTTGATCTGGTATGGATGGTTTATGTTCTTTTATTTACATTAGCACACTAAACTCTTTCTGTTCAGATGCAGCAGGCTCCATCCCAGAGGAGCAGGAGCAGTGTTGATGCTGGAATGCTGTAATATACAACATCAGCAAAAAGCCTCTTGGGGATTAAAGATGACAGACATGCAAACCAGATTTGGCAATGTTGACAGAATTACACTGATTGTCTGAGAAACTGACACACTTGCAACTTGAATAAAACCCTCCAACTTATGTTCTGTAGAAAGCCTGATTAATATTTTATGGTTTATTACCATTCTTTTGGTAAATTATTCAAAAGCACAGCTCACCAAAGCACACAGGAAGTCCAGAGTGTCAGGTCAATTAGTTGTTTAAGCATTATATAAAATTTCAAGTACTTGTTTCCAGTTACAGAGTATAAATGTCATGACAGGGGAACAAGAGGAAGTGAGGTAGGTTAGATATATTCCTTTTTTTAAAAATCCACCTAAATATCTGGGGATTGGCACCCCAAGTGTTCTTCTCTCTTTAAATACAATTCCTGTAGCAAAGGCAGTGCTGAGGTAAAAACCTATGCTGTGGTGTGCAGGCTGAGAAAAGTTAAGGATTCATTTCTGCATGCCTGTACCATGATTAGGAGAACAAACTGAAGAGCTGCAGAAGAAACTACTCTAGTAGGGATCATTCACCAACTTCTCAAAATTTGTGGGCAGCTTGTAATTCCAAAGAGTAAGAAAACAGTCATTTGCTGACGACTCTTGGACCTCCCTGCTGCTGAGATTTGATGTTTCCAAATGATCCCTCCAGACCACTGAAGCTTTTTTAGTCCTATATACAAGGAACAATACTTCCCTTTGAAGGCTGCTTACAGCACAGCAGAGTTCACCCTGAATGACAGCCAGGCCAAGGATTACTCTTCCTAATTGAGTCAAGCTTCTCCTCTGCATCTCTCCCACCCTAGAAAGAGCTGCAGTGTTTTGGGCTGCATGCAAATATCATCCTGTTATGTAAACCCCCTCAAAGTGTTCAGCCCTTAATTACTCCATCAGTTTCATTGCACCCCTGGGTGCTCTCATTTAGGGGTGTGAAATGTTTCAGCATTTCAGGGGCAAGAAGATCTGCAGATATTCAGGCTGCTGTGGTAGTCCATTTTTCTTCAGTCCTTGATCACACTTTTGACAACATATGCACACCTACCCACAGGACACTGAAAAATTAATAAATAATCCTGAAGCAACAAAAGAGGATGAGAAGGTTAAGATCCTCAGGGCCATAATTCAAAGCTACAGTTGGGTTCCAACCCATTCTTCAAGGTGCTATTTAATGTTCTCCTGTGCAACACTTGCCTTTGTTATTGCCTTGTCCTGGAAGGATGCAACTTTACCTTTCAAGCTGGAAATCTGAAGAAGCCTGTCAATGCACATCATACATCAAATTACTCCATTTTAAAAGAGCTGCTCACCATCACAATCATCCCTGCTGAGCATAGGGATTCTCCACTCAGGTTTGCCTCTGCAGTTTGATAAAAGTCAGGGCTAAATCAGTATGTGCATTCCACAGCAATCTGGATACTCCTCTATCTCCCAGGTAAGGGAGATCCCAAAAGCCTTTAAAACTTCTTGATTCTTGCCCTGAATGACAGCACTTCCTACAGCTTTTTCCTTCTTATGCAGATACCAGGGATGGAAAAGCACTAGTTCTCTAACAATTACACCTGTGTTTACACAATCACAGTACAATAACCTACATCCATGTCACTGCTGGAAGGGATGGTCCTTCCCACCTCCACATCACTGAACACTTCCTCATACTTTGCCCTTTGTCTCGGTACAAGAGCCCACAAAGGTACTTGGTGAGTGAGAGCAGGTACCTTGCCTGGCAGAAAAAGGAAGGACAAAAAAAGTCATGGCAAAACAGGGGGAGAGGAGGACAAGGAGAGAGGAAGAGAGAGAAGAGAGAAGGAAAGAGAAGGAAAGAGGAAGACAGAGGAGAGAGGAGGGCTGAAAAGGATGGAGAAGGAAAAGACCTAAAATAGATGACTTCTTTGATTTAGTGCATGTGGCCACAGGAATGCTAGTGCCTTATCAAGGGAGAAAGGCACTACTACCCTGTCTCTTAACTCTACCACAGCACCACCAACAATCAGGCTTTTTTACCAAAACCACAAAAAATCCACCTTTTGTTGCTGTTCTGACTTTTCAATTCAAAATTTATCACTCAGTTCCTTACTCAATTTAAACAAGTCTGGAATAATATAATTTATATGCAATATTATTAATAGCTATTTTAAAAATATATTGATTCTGATTATTTATAAAAAAATTTTTATTACCTTTTTTTAATAATTTGCTGTGCTGCCATCTTAAGCTCTAGGTTCTGAAAAGTTTGAGGGATCCCCTTCTGCCTCTGTTGATTCAGTCTGAAAAAAGAAAAGGAAGCCAATTAAAAGGGGAGGTTTTTATGGAGTTTTCCTGCTCCACCTCTTTCCCAGCATCCCCAGGAAGAAACCTCTCCTGTTCTTGACTGTTTGCACCTGGGATGAAAGAACCTCAGCTGCTATCTATCTTAGAACCTCACACCCTAACCCTAATCCCTCCCCATATCCCTCAACACTCCCAGCAGCATTTTCAAACCTGGGGTGGAAAAAAAAAATAAGGAGAGAGAGAAAAAGAAAATTTTTCTTAAACCAGATCAGAAATTTCAACCACAGAGATAGGGACGTAGTTCAAAGCAGAATAACATTTCTTTCATAAGGGGAATATAATATATCCCAGACTCAGAACGCTTGGGACTGGACAAAAGATGCAAAGAGTGAGCACTGAAAACTTTGGCTGGCCCTAACCCTCACATGCCACCCTACCCACAGCACCACCAACAATCAGGCTGGGTTACCAAATTAGGAGGAACCCCGAATATACCACCCCTCGACGGCCACAGCCCATTTTCCTCAATAGGGCTCCCAGACTCCGAACGCTTGGGACTGGACAAAAGATGCAAAGACTGACCACTGAAAACTTTGGCTGGCCCTAACCCTCACATGCCACCCGACCCACAGCACCACTAACAATCGGGCTACGGGCTTGCATTTTAGGAGGAACCCCAAATATACCACCCCTGGATGGCCACAGCCCATTTCCCTCAATAGGGCTCCCGGACTCCGAACGCTTGTTACTGGACAAAAGATGCAAAGAGTGAGCACTGAAAACTTTGGCTGGCCCTAACCCTCACATGCCACCCTACCCACAGCACCACCAACAATCGGGCTACGGGATTGCATTTTAGGAGGAACCCCGAATATACCACCCCTCGACGGCCACAGCCCATTTTCCTCAATAGGGCTCCCAGACTCCGAACGCTTCGGACTGGAAAGAAGATGGAAAGACTGACCACTGAAAAGTATGGCTGGCCCTAACCCTCACATGCCACCCTACCCAGAGCACCACCAAAAATCGGGCGAGGGGTTTGCATTTTACCAGAAACCGGAACTAAACCAACCCTCGATGGCCACAGCCCATTTTCCCCAATAGGGCTCCCTTAAAATACAAACTCTCGGGACTGGCAAACAGATGCTACGATTGAACATGAAAACTTTTGCTGGTTTTTATATTCACATGCCACCCTACCCACAGCACCACAAAAGACCGGGCTAACCGGGTTTTTATTTTACAAACCCTAACCCTAACCCTACCACTAATTCTAACCTTAACCCTAATATAAAGCATTTATGAACAGGACTAGTAAAAATGGAAAGAGTGACCAATGAAAAATTTGGCTGGCCCTAACCCTTACATGCCACCCTACCCACAGCACCACCAAAAATCTGGCTACGGGTTTGCATTTGACCAGAAACCTGGACTATACCACCCCTCGACGACCAGAGCCCATTTTCCTCAATAGGGCTCCCAGACTCCGAACGCTTGGGACTGGACAAAAGATGCAAAGACTGACCACTGAAAACTGTGGCTGGCCCTAACCCTCACATGCCACCCTACCCACAGCACTACCAAGTATCAGGCTTTTTTACCAAAACCACAAAAAATCCACAGTTGTTGCTGTTCTGACTTTTCAATTCAAAATTTCTCACTCAGTTCCTTACTCAATTTAAACAAGTCTGGAATAATATAATTTATATGCAATATTATTAATAGCTATTTAAAAAATATATTGATTCTGATTATTTATAAAAAAAAATTTATTACCTTTTTTTAATAATTTGCTGTGCTGCCATCTGAAGCTCTAGGTTCTGAAAAGTTTGAGGGATCCCCTTCTGCCTCTGTTGATTCAGTCTGAAAAAAGAAAAGGAAGCCAATTAAAAGGGGAGGTTTTTATGGAGTTTTCCTGCTCCACCTCTTTCCCAGCATCCCCTGGAAGAAACCTCTCCTGTTCTTGACTGTTTGCACCTGGGATGAAAGAGCCTCAGCTGCTATCTATCTTAGAACCTCACACCCTAACCCTAATCCCTCCCCATATCCCTCAACACTCCCTCTGCCAACAGCAGCATTTAAAACCCTGGGGTGGAAAAAAAAATAAGGACAAAGAGAATAAGAAAATTTTTTCTTAAACCAGATGAGAAATTTCAACCACAGAGATAGGGACGTAGTTCAGAGCAGAATAACCTTTCTTTCATAAGGGGAAAACTAATGTAACCTGCAACACATGTAGAGGAAAGCTTGGCACTGGAGAAAAGATGCAAAGAGTGACCACTGAAAACTTTGGCTGGCCCTAACCCTCACATGCCACCCTACCCACAGCACCACAAACAATCGGGCTACGGGTTTGCATTTTAGGAGGAACCCCGAATATACCACCCCTGGACGGCCACAGCCCATTTTCCTCAATAGGGTTCCCAGACTCCGAATGCTTCGGACTGGACAAAAGAAGAGAAGACTGACCACTGAAAACTTTTGCTGGTGCTAACCCTCACATGCCACCCTACCCACAGCACCATGAACAATCGGGCTACGGGCTTGCATTTTAGGAGGAAACCCGAATAAACCACCCCTCGACGGCCACAACCCATTTTCTTCAATAGGGCTCCCAGACTCTGAACGCTTGGGACTGGACAAAAGATGCAAAGACTGACCACTGAAAACTTTGGCTGGCCCTAACCCTCACATGCCACCCTACCCACAGCACCACCAACAATCTGGCTACGGGTTTGCAATTTAGGAGGAACAGCGAATATACAACCCCTCGACGGCCACAGCCCATTTCCCTCAATAGGGCTCCCAGACTCGGAACGCTTGGAACTGGATAAAAGATGCAAAGAGTGAGCAGTGAAAACACTGGCTTGCTCTAACCCTCACATGCCACCCTACCCACAGCACCACCAACAATCGGGCTACGGGTTTGCATTTTAGGAGGAACCCCGAATATACCACACCTCGACAGCCACAGCCCGTTTCCCTCAATAGGGCTCCCAGACTCCGAACGCTTGGGACTGGACAAAAGATGCAAAGACTGACCACTGAAAACTTTGGCTGGCCCTAACCCTCACATGCCACCCTACCCACAGCACCACCAACAATCGGGCTACGGGTTTGCATTTTAGGAGGAACCCAGAATATACCACTCCTCGACGGCCACAGCCCATTTTCCTCAATAGGGCTCCCAGACTCCGAACGCTTGGCACTGGACAAAAGATGCAAAGACTGACCACTGAAAACTGTGGCTGGCCCTAACCCTCACATGCCACCCTACCCACAGCACCACCAACAATCGGGCTAGGGGTTTGCATTTTACCAGAAACTGGAACTAAACCAACCCTCGATGGCCACAACCCATTTTCCCCAATGGTCTCCCTTAAAATACGAACTCTCGGGACTGGCAAACAGATGCTACGATTGATCACTGAAAACTTTTGCTGGTTTTTATATTCACATGCCGCCCTACCCACAGCACCACAAAAGACCGGGCTACGGATTTTGATTTTACAAACCCTAACCCTAACCCTAACCCTAACCCTACCCCTAATTCTAACCTTAAACCTAACATAGAGCATTTATGAACAGGAGTAGTAAAAATGGAAAGAGTGACCACTGAAAACTTTGGCTGGCCCTAACCCTCACATGCCACCCTACCCACAGCACCACCAACAATCAGGCTACGGGTTTGCATTTTAGGACGAACCCCGAATATACCACCCCTGGACAGCCACAACCCATTTTCCTCAATAGGGCTCCAAGACTCCAAACGCTTGGGACTGGACAAAAGATGCAAAGACTGACCACTGAAAACTTTGGCTGGCCCTAACCCTCACATGCCACCCTACCCACAGCACCACCAACAATCGGGCTACGGGTTTGCATTTTAGGAGGAACCCCGAATACACTACCCCAAGCCGGCCATAGCCCATTTTCCTCAATAGGGCTCCCAGAGTCCGAAAGCTTGGGACTGGAAAAAAGATGCAAAGAGTGAGCACTGAAAACTTTGGCTGGCCCTAACCTTCACATGCCACCCTACCCACAGCAACACCAACAATCGGGCTACGGGTTTGCATTTTAGGAGGAACCCCGAATATACCACCCCTGGACAGCCACAACCTATTTTCCTCAATAGGGCTCCCAGACTTCCATCGCTTGGGACTGGACAAAAGATGCAAAGAGTGACCACTGAAAACTTTTGCTGGCCCTAACCCTCACATGCCACCCTACTCACAGCACCACCAACAATCAGGCTACGGGTTTGCATTTTAGGAGGAACCCCTAGTAAACTACCCCTGGAAGGCCACAGCACATTTTGCACAATAGGGCTCCCAGATTCCAAGCGCTTGGGACTGTACAAAAGATGCAAAGAGTGAGCACTGAAACCTTAGGCTGGCCCTTACCCTCACATGCCACCCTACCCACAGCAAAACCAACAATCGGGCTACGGGTTTGCATTTCAGGAGGAAACCCGAATATACCACCCCTCGACGGTGACAGCCCATTTTCCTCAATAGAGATACTAGACTTCGAACGCTTCGGACTGGACAAAAGATGCATTGACTGACCACTGAAAACTTTGTCTGGCCCTAACCCCCACATGCCACCCTACCGACAGCATTACCAACAATCGGGCTACTGGTCTACATTTTAGGAGGAACCCCGAATATACCATCCCTCAACGGCCACAGCCCATTTTCCTCAATAGGCTCCCAGACTCCGAACGCTTCGGACTGGACAAAAGATGCAAAGAGTGACCACTGAAAACTTTGGCTGGCCCTAACCCTCACATGCCACCCTACCCACAGCACCACCAACAATCGGGCTACGGGTTTGCATTTTAGGAGGAACCCCGAATATACCTCCCCTGGACGGCCACAGCCACATTTTCCTCAATAAGGTTCCCAGACTCCGAACGCTTGGGACTGGAAAAAAGATGCAAAGAGTGAGCACTGAAAACTTTGGCTGGCCCTAACCCTCACATGCCACCCTACCCACAGCACCACCAACAATCGGGCTACGGGTTTGCATTTTAGGAGGAACCCCGAATATACCACCCCTGGACGGCCACAGCCCATTTTCCTCAATAAGTCTCCGAGACTCCGAACGCTTGGCACTGGACAAAAGATGCAAAGACTGACCACTGAAAACTTTGGCTGGCCCTAACCCTCACATGCCACCCTACCCACAGAACCACCAACAATCGGGCTACGGGTTTGCATTTTAGGAGGAACCTCGAATATACCACCCCTGGACGGACACAGCCCATTTTCCTCAGAAGGGCTCCCAGACTCCGAACGCTTGGGACTGGACAAAAGATGCAAAGAGTGAGCACTGAAAACTTTGGCTGGCCCTAACCCTCACATGCCACCCTACCAACGGCACGACCACCAATCGCGCTATGGGTTTGCATTTTAGGAGGAACTTCGAATATACCACCCCTCGAAAGCTACAGCCCATTTTCCTCAAGAGGGCTCCCAGACTCCGAACGCTTGGGACTGGACAAAAGATGCAAAGAGTGAGCACTGAAAACTTTGNTATTTTACAAACCCTAACCCTAACCCTACCACTAATTCTAACCTTAACCCTAACATAGAGCATTTATGAACAGGAGTAGCAAAAATGGAAATAGTGAGCACAGAATACTTTAGCTGGCCCTAACACTCACATGCCACCCTACTCACAGCACCACCAACAATCAAGCTACGGGTTTGCATTTTAGGGGGAACCCTGAATATACCACCCCTGGATGGCCACAGCCCATTTTCCTCAATAGGGCTCCCAGACTCCGAACGCTTGGGACTGGACAAAAGATGCAAAGACTGACCACTGAAAACTGTGGCTGGCCCTAACCCTCACATGCCACCCTACCCACAGCACTACCAACAATTGGGCTACGGGATTGCATTTTGGGAGGAACCCCGAATATATCACCCATCGACAGTCACAGCCCATTTTCCTCAATAGGGCTCCCAGACTCAGAACGCTTGGGACTGGAGAAATGATGCAAAGAGTGAGCAGTGAAAACCTAGCCTTGCCCTATCCCTCACATGCCACCCTACCCACAGCACCACCAACAATCGGGCTACGGGTTTGCATTTAACCAGACACCTGGACTATACCACCCCTGGACGGCCACAGCCCATTTTCCTCAATAGGGTTCCCAGACTCCGAATGCTTCGGACTGGACAAAAGAAGAGAAGACTGACCACTGAAAACTTTTGCTGGTGCTAACCCTCACATGCCACCCTACCCACAGCACCATGAACAATCGGGCTACGGGCTTGCATTTTAGGAGGAAACCCGAATAAACCACCCCTCGACGGCCACAACCCATTTTCTTCAATAGGGCTCCCAGACTCTGAACGCTTGGGACTGGACAAAAGATGCAAAGAGTGAGCACTGAAAACTTTGGCTGGCCCTAACCCTCACATGCCACCCTACCCACAGCACCACCAACAATCCAGCTACGGGTTTGCATTTCAGGAGGAACAGCGAATATACCACCCCTCGAGGGCCACAGCCCATTTTTCTCAATAGGGCTCCCAGACTCGGAACGCTTGGAACTGGATAAAAGATGCAAAGAGTGAGCAGTGAAAACACTGGCTTGCTCTAACCCTCACATGCCACCCTACCCACAGCACCACCAACAATCGGGCTATGGGTTTGCATTTTAGGAGGAACCCCGAATATACCACCCCGGGACGGCCACAGCCCATTTTCCTCAATAGGGCTCCCAGACTCCGAACGCTTGGGACTGGACAAAAGATGCAAAGAGTGAGCACTGAAAACTTTGGCTGGCCCTAACCCTCACATGCCACCCTACCCACAGCACCACCAACAATCGGGCTACGGCCTTTGCATTTTAGGAGGAACCCCGAATATTCCACCCCTGGAAGGCCACAGCCCATTTTCCTCAATAGGGCTCCGAGACTCCGAACGCTTGGCACTGGACAAAAGATGCAAAGACTGACCACTGAAAACTTTGGCTGGCCCTAACCCTCACATGCCACCCTACCCACAGCACCACCAACAACTGGGCTACGGGTTTGCATTTTAGGAGGAACCCTGAAAATACCACCCCTCAATGGCCACAGGCCATATTCCTCAATCGGGCTCCCAGACTCGGNCTTCTTAGACACAATCTGGGAACTCTAAATGGGAAAAATATTTTGAAAGTCCATCTTCAAAACAATAAATAATTGCTAGACACAGAACGTGGAACACAACTTACACGGGTACTGAGATTCAGCCATCCAGAGGATCTGAGAGGGGCACGAGGAAGCTCCTCTTGCTGTTGATTTTTGTAGGGAAAGAAAAAAAAGCAATCTTAGACCCATGGGCCCAAACAACAACTCCCACTGTATAGCACTGGAAAAATCTATTAGCACAGTGTTTAACAATGGAAGACTAAACATATTCTGTGACAATAGTGCCAAGCAGTTCTCCAAAATGGACAAAAGTGGTGGAATAATCTGCAAAGGAAAGATGACACAACAGAAGTACTAAGCTTCTGGAGAAGCCCTGACACAAATAGTATAACCTCGTGAAACAAAGAGAAGCAAAGAACATCCCAAGTGCAAAATAATTTAATTGGATAGTCCTCCTTCTCTAGTTTTCTATCCTGCCTGTCTTGCAAAGCATTTCCACCTCCTCCATACTGGCAAACAGTCAGCTCCACAAGAAAGGTCTCCAAAAGCTAATAGAAAAGGTTAATATTCACACCAGGTTATGGTGGTTTTATATAATATGAAAACAAGGGGCAGCTGCACTCAGCATCCTGTTAGGTATCCTTAATTATGTGGCAAGTTATCTTAATGCCTGTCACAGGATCTCCAACAGAAATGTTTTCTTGCAAATGGCTAAAAATATAAGCTTTAAAAAAAACCCAAAACCCAACAACAACACAGAAAAAAACAAAAAAACAACCACACTAAAACCAAACAAGCAACAAACATTTTCTGTCTCAGCTAGAACATTCTTTTACTGGTTTCTTTCTTTCTTTCTTTTTCCAACTCAAGTGCTTCAGTTCACAGAAGACCAATTTGTGGTTAACAGGCAAATAGATGCAAAGAAAAATCAGCTCAGTGAGGCAGAGCAAATCCAACTTGCTTCTTCCAGCCCCTTGCCACACAGATTAATTTAGGGCTACATTATCAAATGGGTGAAACTCTTCAGAGGCACAACTTCCTTACTTATTCTGAGATTTGCAGGTCCACACTGCAGCTGTGTATGTGCTTCCAAAGCAACTGATACAAGTCCAGTAAGTGAAACTTCTGTAATTAATGAAGATGTTGAGATGATCCAGCCCAAACCACTCTGTGATCCTCTGACATGGGATGAAATTAAGGCCAAAAGCAAGAGGCATGTGCCAGGAGAAAGAAAACTCAAAGTCCTGTCACTAGAAAGCAAATCTGGCAGAACTTCTGCTGATTTTTGTTGCATTTCTCTCCTCTGGAATAACCTTCCCCTGCTGTGATCTTGCCTTGTTTGAAGCAAGGGGCAGAAGTCTGTGCTGTGAGCAGGGATAAGTGGAAGCCCTTTGTACCACATCCTCTACGGCTGAATTTGCTCCCCAGAGGCAGGAAGGGGAATTAAAACAGAGGAAGCACCTCTGCTCTACAGTTCTGGTCCAGGCAGGCTAAATGTCATGCTGATAGGATGGCTGCAAAATCTCCTTCATCAGTCAAAGCAGGAATTGGTATTCTCTGCACATTTAGAATTTAGTTTTCTGTACAAGAATGAACAGCATGTGGAATAACCCCATCCCACACAGTATTGAGGTAACCTTCCAAGTATCACCTGCTTTTACTGTCTACAAATTAAGCCTCACTACCAGCTTCTNCACTGAAAACTTTGGCTGGCCTTAATCCTCACATGCCAGCCCTACCCACAGCACCACCAACAATCGGGCTACGGGTTTGCATTTTAGGAGGAACCCCGAATATACCACCCCTCGACGGCCAGAGCCCATTTTCCTCAATAGGGTTCCCAGACTCCGAACGATTCGGACTGGACAAAAGATGCACAGGAGTGAGCACTGAAAACTTTGGCTGGCCCTAACCCTCACATGCCACCCTACCCACAGCACCACCAACAATCGGGCTACGGGTTAGCATTTCAGGAGGAAATCCGAATATACCACCCCTCGACGGCCAGAGCCCATTTTCCTCAATTGGTCTCCCAGACTCCGAAGGCTTGGGACTGGACAAAAGATGCAAAGACTGACCACTGAAAACTTTGGCTGGCCCTAACCCTCACATGGCACCCTACCCACAGCACCACCAACAATCGGGCTACAGGTTTGCATTTAAGGAGGAACCCCGAATATACCACCCCTGGACGGCCACAGCCCATTTTCCTCAATAGGGCTCCCAGACTCCGAACGCTTGGGACTGGACAAAAGATGCAAAGGCTGACCACTGAAAACTTTGGCTGGCCCTAACCCTCACATGCCACCCTACCCACAGCACCACCAACAATCGGGCTACGGGTTTGCATTTTAGGAGGAACCCCGAATATACCACCCCTCGACGGCCACAGCCCATTTTCCTCAATAGGGCTCCCAGACTCCGAACGCTTGGGACTGGACAAAAGATGCAAAGAGTGAGCACTGAAAACTTTGGCTGGCCCTAACCCTCACATGCCACCCTACCCACAGCACCACCAACAATCGCGCTACGGGTTTGCATTTTAGGAGGAAACCCGAATATACCACCCCTGGACGGACCACAGCCCATTTTCCTCAATAGGGCTCCCAGACTCCGAACGCTTGGCACTGGACAAAAGATGCAAAGACTGACCACTGAAAACTTAGGCTGGCCCTAACCCTCACATGCCACCCTACCCACAGCACCACCAAGTATCAGGCTTTTTTACCAAAACCACAAAAAATCCACAGTTGTTGCTGTTCTGACTTTACAATTCAAAATTTCTCACTCAGTTCCTTACTCAATTTAAACAAGTCTGGAATAATATAATTTATATGCAATATTATTGATAGCTATTTTAAAAATATATTGATTCTGATTATTTATAAAAAAATATTTTATTACCTTTTTTTAATAATTTGCTGTGCTGCCATCTTAAGCTCTAGGTTCTGAAAAGTTTGAGGGATCCCCTTCAGGCCTCTGTTGATTCAGTCTGAAAAAAGAAAAGGAAGCCAATTAAAAGGGGAGGTTTTTATGGAGTTTTCCTGCTCCACCTCTTTCCCAGCATCCCCTGGAAGAAACCTCTCCTGTTCTTGACTGTTTGCACCTGGGATGAAAGAGCCTCAGCTGCTATCTATCTTAGAACCTCACACCCTAACCCTAATCCCTCCCCATATCCCTCAACACTCCCTCTGCCAACAGCAGCATTTAAAAAACTGGAGTGGAAAAAAAAAATAAGGACAAAGAGAATAAGAAAATTTTTTCTTAAACCAGATATGAAATTTCAACCACAGAGATAGGGACGTAGTTCAGAGCAGAATAATGTTTCTTTCTTAAGGGGGAAAACTAATGTAACCTGCAACACATGTAGACGAAAAGCTTGGCACTGGAGAAAAGATGCAAAGAGTGACCAATGAAAACTTTGGCAGGCCCTAACCCTCACATACCACCCTACCCACAGCACCACAAATAATCGGGCTACGGGTTTGCATTTGATCAGAAACCTGGACTATACCACCCCTCGACGACCACAGCCCATTTTCCTCAATAGGGCTCCCAGACTCCGAACGCTTGGGACTGGACAAAAGAGGCAAAGACTGACCACTGAAAACTTTGGCTGGCCCTAACCCTCACATGCCACCCTACCCACAGCACCACCAACAATCGGGCTACGGGTTTGCATTTTAGGAGGAACAGCGAATATACCACCCCTCGGACGGCCACAGCCCTTTTTCCTCAATAGGGCTCCCAGACTCCAAACGCTTGGGACTGGACAAAAGATGCAAAGATTGACCACTGAAAACTTTGGCTGGCCCTAACCCTCACATGCCACCCTACCCACAGCACCACCAACAATCGGGCTACGGGTTTGCATTTTAGGAGGAACCCCGAATATACCACCCCTCGACGGCCACAGCCCATTTTCCTCAATAGGGCTCCCAGACTCCGAACGCTTGGGACTGGACAAAAGATGCAAAGACTGACCACTGAAAACTTTGGCTGGCCCTAACCCTCACATGCCACCCTACCCACAGCACCACCAACAATCGGGCGAGGGGTATGCATTTTTCCAGAAACCTGGACTAAACCAACCCTCGATGGCCACAGCCCATTTTCCCCAATAGGGCTCCCTAAGGATACAAACTTTCAGGTCTGGCAAACAAATGCCAAGATTGACAACCGAAATTTTTTGCTGGTTTTTATATTCACATGCCAGCCTATCCACAGCACCACAAAAGACCGGGCTACAGGTGTTTATTTCACAAACCCTAACCCTAACCCTACGCCTAATTCTAACCTTAAACCTAACATAGAGCATTTATGAACAGGAGTATTAAAAATGGAAAGAGTGACCACTGAAAACTTTGGCTGGCCCTAACCCTCACATGCCACCCTACCCACATAACCACTAACAATCGGGCTACGGGTTTGCATTTTAGGAGGAACCCCGAATATATCACCCCTGGACAGGCCACAGCCAATTTTCCTCTATAGGGCTCCCAGACGCCGAACGCTTGGGACTGGACAAAAGATGCAAAGACTGACCACTGAAAACTTTGGCTGGCTCTAACCCTCACATGCCACCCTACCCACAGCACCACCAACAATCGGGCTACGGGTTTGCATTTTAGGAGGAACCCCGAATATACCACCCCTCGACGGCCACAGCCCATTTTCCTCAATAGGGCTCCCAGACTCCGAACGCTTGGGACTGGACAAAAGATGCAAAGACTGACCACTGAAAACTTTGGCTGGCCCTAACCCTCACATGCCACCCTACCCACAGCACCACCAACAATCGGGCTACGGGTTTGCATTATAGCATGAACCCTGAATATACCACCCCTCGACGGCCAGAGCCCATTTTCCTCAATAGGGTTCCCAGACTCTGAACGCTTGAGACTGGACAAAAGATGCTAAGACTGACCACTGAAAACTTAGGCTGGCCCTAACCCTCACATGCCACCCTACCCACAGCACCACCAAGTATCAGGCTTTTTTACCAAAACCACAAAAAATCCACCTTTTGTTGCTGTTCTGTATTTTCAATTCAAAATTTCTCACTCAGTTCCTTACTCAATTTAAACAAGTCTGGAATAATATAATTTATATGCAATATTATTAATAGCTATTTTAAAAATATATTGATTCTGATTATTTATAAAAAAATTTTTATTACCTTTTTTTAATTATTTGCTGTGCTGCCATCTTAAGCTCTAGGTTCTGAAAAGTTTGAGGGATCCCCTTCTGCCTCTGTTGATTCAATCTGAAAAAAGAAAAGGAAGCCAATTAAAAGGGGAGGTTTTTATGGAGTTTTCCTGCTCCACCTCTTTCCCAGCATCCCCTGGAAGAAACCTCTCCTGTTCTTGACTGTTTGCACCTGGGATGAAGGAGCCTCAGCTGCTATCTATCTTAGAACCTCACACCCTAACCCTAATCCCTCCCCATATCCCTCAACACTCCCCCTGCCAACAGCAGCATTTTAAACCCTGGGGTGGAAAAAAAAAATAAGGACAAAGAGAATAAGAAAATTTTTTCTTAAACCAGACCTGAAATTTCAACCACAGAGATAGGGACGTAGTTCAGAGCAGAATAACATTTCTTTCTTAAGGGGAAAACTAATGTAACCTGCAACACATGTAGAGGAAAAGCTTGGCACTGGACAAAAGATGGAAAGAGTGACCACTGAAAACTTTGGCTGGCCCTAACCCTCACAAGCCACCCTACCCACAGCACCACCAACAATCGGGCTACGGGTTTGCATTTTAGGAGGAACCCCGAATATACCATCCCTCGACGGCCACAATCCATTTTCTTTAATAGGGCTCCCAGACTCCGAACGCTTGGGACTGGAGAAAAGATGTAAAGACTGAGCACTGAGAACTTTTGCTGGCCCTAACCCTCACATGCTACCCTACTGGCATGTAGGGAAACACTTCTGGCAGCAGAAAAGATGGGGGGAACTACAACTCTCCATGAGAGATATGAGCATCTGCTAGCTTAACAAACTGCATAACTAGAGCTTGTAAATCACAAAGTCCAGGCTTTCTAACGAAGGCAGCAAACCCACTACACAGAAGCATCCTGACTTGATAGCTGAAACACCTCATCTTTACCTCAGAGTCAGAAATGAGTGAGCAGACAGACTGACATTTCAAGTAAGAAGGAGGAAATATAATTAAGACAGTTGTTGATTATAGAAAAACCTGATGAAAGAGGTGAAGGAGCACCACAAATGAATGCTTTATGGTACATCAGCATAAAGGCAAGCTGATAACACCACTCATCATCTATCTAAATAATTTCCAGCCATATTTTGAGGAAGAGAAGCATGCAGATCTCACATCATTCTCTGTTCCTGTTTAACAAGGACATTGTATCTTGCTCTGCAGAGAATTAGGCACAGACCACAGCTAACACCCAAGCTGGCAGTCCAGTGGTGTGATAAAGTCATTCGTGGATGTATTTTTAATACCTGGCATTGCTTCAGTTATGCCAAGAAAGGCTCTCAAAGTTCTTCACACCAAGAAAGAATTACTGTTCACAACAATCTGATGAAGTACAAAACAACCCTACAGCTGGATAACAGAGGCACAGAGTGATAATGCCTGTAACCACACAGTAAGCATCGTGTGGGCTATCCATCTGTATCAAAATGTAAAATCTTCTGTGTCACGTTTCCCACCAGCAGCAGCCATAGTGGCTGTTACCATCACTGTCTGCTGCAGTTTTTAGGTGGACAGACTTCATGCCACTCTGAAACAGTTCACTCCATCTGCCACCCCTCAGTCTAACGTTTGAAATACTGGCAAGGAAGCACCATCTATGAGGTACACAAAACAGCTTTATGAGCCTGTGCTTATGCTTGCCCCAAAGGCAGCCCCAAAGAGATAACTGGTTAGCCACAGAAATGTCACTGAAACGTGGAGACTTCCAGGGTAGGGAAAAAGACAAAAAGAAAGCAATGTTGTTATGAGAACCTGTGTATTCTCCCTTTAGTACTTTCAGAACAGTGCAAGAATCCACGGATCCTTAGGCAGGCTCCTTCCCACTTTGAAATATGTACATTACCACGAGCTCCTAAGGAATCAGGATTTCATGTTTTGAGAACCTCTTGGTGAGAACACTGAAGCTCAGCTCTCCTAGTCTGTTCCACTCACCAGCCAGAGATATATTTATACATTAAGAGACAGTGGAAACCTCCAGGACAGAAGACACTGCCCCTGTCTAATTTCCATCTCTTCTGACTACCCTTGCAGAAACTGATATGCTTGATGGCTCTGGTCAGGTGGGTTGTGGGTTTCCATTTTTCCACTGCCTGGATCTGCATGACATTAAATCCTTCCAATTTTTTTTTTTTTTTTTTTTTTGGCACGTGCAAGGAAGCCAAGCTTCCCAGTATGCCAATACAGCAGCTTGGCTGCTTATTAGATAACTATTCTTTCCATTTCTTACCTTACTGCCTTTTGGCATGTGTGATGGCTTAAGTGAAATTCTTCTTAAGTCACAGTGGAACATGAAGCATCCCACTTGCATTCAAGGGGCAGAGAACATAAAACAGAGCCTTTGCCTTGCTATATAACACAGTTATTGCAATGTGCACCCCTGGGACTGGCCTGGGACAAGCTGCAGTGTGTTCCATCACCACAGAAACCACTCTGTGCCAGGAACATGGCATTCACTGCTGCATCATGCCCTCTGCTAACACTGCAGAGGATTACCTGACCCATCCCACAGTCTCCTCTAACTTCCCAAGAAGGACACAACTTGAATGTTGTGTTTTCTCACATTAATGTTTGCAGCTCATTCTAATTTCTCTGCCCTGACAATTTTTCACAAGACCTGTGCACAATTTTTCCTGACAAGGACTCTGCAGCTCCACAGGGATGCACATCTTTTCCCATGGAGTCAGAGCATGCTTCACACAGAATTTAAAAGCAAAAGATCTTGAGAGTAAACAGGGACAGCAGAAGGAGACTCATATTCTTGAAGAATTTGTCGATTTAATCTTCTGTTTTCTAATTCTGCATGCTTAGTTTTGCAGCTCTGAAATTATTTTGTATGGAAAATTGACATTAAAACCAGAACTGCATACATACAGATCTCCACATGAGACTGTAGTAAAGAATGATGGCAGGGGAGAAACATAAATTAAAGGGGTTGAAAACAAAGCTGTAATTTTAAAATTCCAAAGACTTTAAAGGCACTAATGCTAAGGAGCTCAGCTCTAAAATTTTGTGCAGTTTTTATTTCACAAAAAAGTAAAACTGATCATGGTTCTGCAAAAGCCAAAACCACAGTAGCCTCTCTAACAAAAAGTGTTTGGACTATTTCTTATTGCCCTTAAAAGGAGACTGCCATCCTGAGCCCCAGTGAACTTCATTTTGCAACATCAGATATATTTCAGCTATTTCACTGGTTAGTTAGACAAGTTTCCTTGTCTAGCTTCTGGCTTTACTGCTGTTTTTCTTAATACCTTTAAGGGGCTCACACAAATGAAAAACCAATGGCCTTTTTAGTCAGGAAGACAAACTACTCCATAGGCCTAACAACAAAGATGACAATATTTTAAGTGTTACCAAACTGGAAGAGGAAAAAAATCAGTGAGAAGAAGTACTTTTTTGGCAATAATCTCTTAAGTCAGTTTGTGCATTACTTTTAGCATCATCTGAAAGCATTCAAGTAGAATTTTAATAACTAAATGTTTTTGCAGTGGGAAACTCCAGATCACTTTGCTTCTGCACCACGGAAAAAACCCCCCAAACAAACAGAACAAACAAACAAAAAACCAAAACTAATGAGCACTAATCAGTTCTTCCAGCTTTATACCAGAGGTGTCTGTGAAGAAATGTAGATATCATATAGATGACCTCTTGGTTGTCTGCCTGCCAGCCTGTCACTGGCAATGCACCCCACAGCTTCTGGCACTCAAGTTTCTTGTTCTATAAATTCCTCCTGGAGCACTTGCCAGCATGTTCTCTGTGCTACCAATATGTTACACACAGCTCTGAAACATCTGTTAAAGACTTTCCCTGACAGGTAGCCTAAGCTGTTTGTTTTTTAGCTTCAGGCTTCTGCTAGTTGTCCTTCCAAACTCAGGGACTCTGAGCAGCTCACTTGCATCTGTTCTGGTGCCTTATCATATACATGTCACTTTAAGCATGCATGGTAGTTTAGAAAAAATAAATGTAATCCTTTCTCCAAAGTCACAAAGCACACGTGCAGAGTTGTCATTCAGGGATAAATTCATGTAACAGCAAGAAAGTCAAGGGAGTAGTGTAACCTTTGCCTTTGGGGAAAGGTGTGTTTTAAGCGACATCTGAGAGGTCAAATTTTGCATAGGATAACACATAAATATATAAAATATCTCAACATGGTTTATATGTATAGATATACACACATATACATACATATGTCTCACAAATGTTGGAAGCCCTGGAGTGGGCAGGAACCCCAGCACAAAGTCCTGAGTGGGAGACACACAAAAGGAGCAGCTGAGAGACAAGACTGGCAAAAACAGCACGTGGCCTTGTGGGCAGAAAGATGCGTGGGCAGAGTTGTTTACAGCCTTGGAGGCATGAACAAGCAATATGAATTTGATGTAGATTTTCAATAAAATGTCCTGAGGTTTTTTTTACAATTCCTAGACTAGCATTTCTGGATTGTTCTACCCACTAACATTTTCTGGACTGCTTAGCTTTAGGGTCTTCTGTGTCTTTCACTTTGAAAAGTCAGTGCAGGGGGCTGATTCAAGGGAGGCAGTATTGCAATTGGAAGCCAAAATGCCTGATACATTCATGGAAAACCTCATAAGCAGAGATTTCTCAAGCCATATATGTCAGTCCAGGTGATCTCTGACTGGCTTAGAGTATTATTTTCTAGCACAAATGTCTAGATACACTTTTTTAAAAAATCATGCAACAGGCAGGTATTGGAAGGATGAAAGACAGCATGTCATTCACCCTTAAGAAACACATTTTTATAAAGTTCTGGAAGTAATTATTCTGGGTTTTGTCGGAAGGGTAAAAGACAGGCTGCTGACAGAGATGAGAATTATTTAGAACAACCATCACACTCCTGTTGCTGCATTCACCTAATGGAAAGCAAATACTGCAAAATTACATCCTGTATCTCCGGTGCACTGAATCACCGTGTTGGCAGGGTGCCATGAGCCAGCTTTTCCCTGTACATGCTGCCTTCCTGGCCACCAGGCACCATGGTCAGAGGCACCACGTCCCCAGAGATCACCAGCTGGGGAAGCTGTACTTTCCACTGGCAAGTGGGCACGACTGGGTAAAGGTGTGCTCATGTTTTACTTCAGCTGAGTGTGCAGGGGTCTCATCATACAAATCAGACAAGCAATCATGAATGCCTAAAATTACCAAAAGCAGAAGAGAAATGCAGATCTCTGTCATGCAGACATTCCATCATGCTGCTGCCAGCTCTTCAAGTGTCACAGATGTCTGTGATATACGGAGTAGGATTGAAATCTCACAGACATATAATTTGCTCTAATTGAAAACAAAGTCAGAAAGCTAATCCGTGTCTTTTGGATATCATGATACACCTAAGAGATCCCACTGCTGCTTTACACTTACCCACGCTGAGACTTGGAGTGGGTGGAAAGTGTTACTCTCACAGCTTTGGTGACCCGCTGACTGCTGCAACTCATCCTTTCTGAAACCACGGTGATGGGTGGAAAAGGAACCCACAGCAATGTTTTCTGCTTTAAAAGTCTTCACAAACAGTGTAAGCATGGACTGCTAAGTCTTCACCAGCTCCTTTGACTTAGGTTGGGAGGCAGAATGTGGGCAAAGTGAGAGAAGATAGTATTACAGAAATTCCCTGTTCCTACAGGGAAACTCAGTGTGGGTGACAGCAGCCCCAAAGAAATGATTATTTATAACCACAGAGGTGAAGCCAACTGAAGTCTTCCTGCACCCACACAGAGCATCCTCGTTGCCATCAACAACACAGGAATAAAATAATTGAGATTGCAGGCTGCTAGACACAGCAGGAACTACAGGTGTCTAAGAATGCCCCCACAGAGAACCTTACCTATCATTTGACATAACAAACACCAGAGGCAATAAAGCAATTCACTCTCCACAGTGCCTCAAAGATCTTTGGTTTTCTGAGAGAATTCGAAAACTTGGACTAAATTGTCATACTTGTAAAAGACATGAATGTCCACCAGCTGAGGCTCAAATGAAGTCATAAGCTACCTGTTCCTGTTCTTGGGGACATCTTGATGGTTAAGATGCACTGTTTTTAAGAGCTACCAGGACAGAAGGGACTGTCTTAGCTACCAGCTTGCCCAGTCACTTTTGACTCCTCCTACTCCCTCACAAACAACTAAACACATGCCTGCAGCTGGGCTGACAGGAGAGCTGAAACCCAAAAACAAATGTAGACTCACACAATACACCCAGGCACAAGATGCCTTAGATGAATCAGGTTTTTTTGCTAAAACAGATAGTGGAATTACTGGCCTCTACCAGTTGAAATCAATATATAGCTCTCTCACTGCTGGCTAAAAGCCAGTCCTCCCCCAGCACAGACATCTCCAGAACTCTAAGCACAGTCCAGACATGCCACATTCACACGACCAACATTCACATCCGTTTCCTTATGCTTTTTTGCCAAGTGGGTACACCACTCCACAGCATAATGTGGGGCACATATCCAAAGAGTCCTCAGTAAGGAAATGCTAAGGATGAGTTTGCAAGCCAAGTAAATTGTGCCGAGAGGCTGAATCTGGATTGTAAATCAACAATTGCATATTTTTCGACAACACAGTGCTGAACATGTTTTGGCTTGTATGTGCCAGTCAGCTGCACAAAGCTTGCAGTCAAACTTTCAGCTTGGTCTAGAAACATTTTTTGCTTTGTACCATAACACTGCCACGTTTTCCTCTCTGTAGCACAGCAGCAGAAAACAGATGACGATTACTTTTTTATGGAAAGCCATTCAGTAAGAACCAGCTACCCCTCCTAATCTCCCATTATTTGGATGGGTCTGGTTTTATCCACAGATTTGCAACAGCCTAACCCCGTTGATCTCAAAATACCTACCTGCTCTTGGCCATTCTTTGTTAGCACAAATGATTACAGCACACTTCTGTGGTGTCTGTGAGAGTCTACTCCTGTTTTCCTCATGGCAGGGAAAAGGCAGCTGCCTCTCCAACAAAACAGAGCTCATTTAAGCATGGCAGAGAGCACACAGCAGCTCTGCTCAGCTCACCTGTCTCAGTCAGACCCTGCCAGCCTGCTGCAAGGACAGAAGGAGCTGCAGCACTGGTTCAGTCCCAATGTTGTGGGGTGAGCTAGGAAAAGATGAGTCCTCAAGGATCTGTGAAGTGAAAATCCTCATGCCCAAAAGTCATCTGCAGCTGTGGAAAGGGTGTCCGGGCAGGTCTTGTTTCAGGCTTTCCTCAGGGAAACCAGCTCCAGGAACACCACAAAGAGTGGAGGAACAGGAGTGAAACTTATTCTGTGGCTGTAGTTACGTCTGTCCCTGCCTTTCTCTGTGCTTTCTGCCGGGGTGGGCTCAGCAGCCTGGGCTGCTCCGGGACCCCACCCATGAGGGGCAATCGGGAGGCTATTAGGTTGAAATGCAAACATATTTCGGAGGATAACAATAAGGAACTCCTATTAACCTAAATGCCAACAAGATACAGTTATACTTAGCTCCAGAGGGCAGTGCAGGCTGAGTGCCCAACACTGCCCGCACCGCAGCTCCAGACTGAACATGGCGGCCACAGCCGCTGGCGGAGAGAGAAGAAGGCCTCAGGCACAGGACACCTGACAGAACTGACAGGATCCCCTCAGGAAGGCACCCGCTGTGGTAGAAAACTATGCTGCAAACTTCACAATGTATGTTGTGAGAGTGACACTTACGCTATGGAATACTTCAGCTGGCCACTTGGGTCAGCTGCCCTGAGCTTCACCCCTCCCTGGGCTGAGGGAGGAGGTGAGAGGCATCCCCTCCCTTCCCACCACCCCTGAGGGGAAGGGTCCCAGCACAGCCCCCCTGCTTTCTTCCCTCTTTCTCCTCTGGTAAAGAAGGGGTCACCTCTTCTCACTGCCTCTTCGTGCTGGCCTCTTCCTTTCTTCCCAATTACACAGAGCAGAGGCACCCTCCAGGAGCCATCTGCCCTCCCTCAGCCCTGCAGCCACCCGAGGGGGTGAAGCCCTCTGGAGCAGTGGCAGAGGTGGGACAGGGACACACCACGGACACCGAGGCAGCTGCTGGGGAGGAGAGAGGCAAAAAAGCACTTTGGGTTGGCAGCAACTGTGCTGAGTGAGCCAAGCAGACGTGGGGACAGCACAGCACCAGTGAGTCCGGAGAGCTGGGGGGAATATGAAAGGGCCACTGCAAGGCAGTGCCATAAAGGAGCTGCCATGGCGTGGTCTCTGATGGGTTGATGCCACCTCTCTTCTGAGACTAACACCCTGCCACCCTCACCAGCAAGTCCCAGATGGCACCATCCCAGTGACAATGCTCCCTGCTGGGTCTCTTCTGCATCTGCCTGAGCTGGCGTGGCCTGGGACCAGCTCTTCATCAAGTCAGGTATCAGAAACTTTCATTAATATAAGCTGCTGATGGCTGCAGTTGTAAATACAGATCACCCTCCACTGTACAATGTCAGTCAGTCATGAACTCCCTCTATTTTCACCGTTGACTCCTCTGTTAAATCCTGAGCCTTTTTCTTTTTGGGGAATTCAGGAGTGATAGAAAAGACCTCCTCAGTTAAATATTCTTTAAAGTAACAAACTGAATCAGCTGTCAAAAATTCACAAGTACTGACTTTTGGGCAATAGAACAGTAATTTATTAACATGGTATTTGACATCTTTCAAATTCATGTAAGTCCTCAATATAACTGGAAGGTAAGCAACATCAAGTCTGTTTATTGGAACAAGTTCTTGGTCAGTCAAGCAATGTTATGAAAGGGTGATAGGATGATGCCTGCATCCCACTACAAAATGCCTTAGATTTCTGTAGGAGTAACAGCCAAGGCATCAACAGATTACATTAAACTTTTTCTTTCCTACTCTGCCTATTCCTCTATTCAGTAGCTGTAGGGGCTTAACATTAATAGTCAGCTTTTTTCAGTAATGTCCTTGGAGTGAAAAATCATCTTTGGCAAGAATGTGAACAGACAAACAAGCCATTGGCACTTATTATAGCCTTTCATATAGTTTTGCAGTTATATAGTAAGCATTTTCACTGCTGTTCCTACGATCTGTTCCAAGAATCTCAGGAATTTGCAAAGTAGGCTGTTGGTTTTTTTCCTGCAGTTAGGAATCTGCAGAATCAATTCTTATTCCCCATGTACCTAATAATCCTGGATGTTCTCAATTACCAACAGAAACAATAGCTGATGTTACAATACCTATGATGATCCCAGATTTTTTTCAACTCCTTCCCTAAGATGTTTGTTTGCCCTTTAACTCATCTCCCACCAATTATTATAGAAGTTGGGACTCAGGTTTTGCATAGTTTAAATGTAAAAGAATGGAAGAAGTATCAAGGATAATTACTTTTCTACGTGTTTGTTGCTAGGCTCAAGAAACCCAAGGGAGAGGCAGGAAGAACTGAACCCTTATACACTCTGTTTGTCAGCAAATGGCTCAAAGCCAGACAGCCTCTGGACCAGACACAGAGCCTGGGGGAAGCTAGAGCTTTTGCTGCAGAGAAGAAGTAGTACTTAGGGATACAAAGTGTATGGAGCCATGAAAATTCAGACTTATTCTACTTATCCTGTAGCTCTTGGAAAAACTTGTTCTAATTCTGTGTTTTACTAAAAGGTTTGGTGTAACTGCCAGATAAGATTTTTGTGTCTTCTTTTTTCTTTCATTTGGAGGTCTCTTGCAAAATAAAATGCATACTCATCTTGCAGACCTACATAGTAGTAAATTTGGATTTTTTTTATTGTCGTGCTTAGTTTTCTTTCAGTGATGTTTCTCTCAGCTTGTTCATTATTCTGAGGACAAGGAATGACTGGGCTGGAACCGGCAGATCTGATGTCTGAAACTCTGCCTGAGAGTTGCTGCTCCCAGCCAGTCTTAAGAACCTTCCAGTTTTCCTACCTTGCAAACTCTTATTTTATGTCAAAAATCATCACTCAGTGGTTCTGACAGCTTCATGGCTTTAGAATACAATTCAATTAGCCATAAATACATTTCTCTGTCATACTCAAAATAAGCCACCTCTTCCAGTTTTGCTGAGATTTGTGCAGGTATTCATAACTATAGATCAGTTCTTTGTTTATTCTCTTCAGAAGCAGTTATGTCTATCATATTGAATTGCCCTGTACCTTACCTGAATGCTCCTTCCAAGTGTTCATGAAATACTACTTCTCATTTGATTACATTTTCCTAGCTGGCTAGTTTGTATGTCAGTACTTCTTTTCTCTGAGCTACTGGGATAATCCCTCACTCTTCTTTTAGTAGAATGCCTACCTTAATTATTTTGGGTCCATGAAGTGCTGACATCATACCAGTTTGTGCTCTGAATCTCTGCTCTCTTCTCATCTACCCTGTAAAATTCCAGTTTATGCTAAATAAAATCTCTCTTGTGTAAGTTCCAGTGTGAAATTGTTAATTTTGAAATTATAAAAGAAGCATGCTTCACTACATAAATTTCATACCCATCAATATCTCTTTCATGTAGTATTGATCTGTTTATCACCCTACACTAGAAATCCATAGTTCCTCCCTTATTTATATTCTACAGAAAAATCATGTCCCTGTAGCTTCAGCATCTCTTGTACAACTTCAGCTGGTAATACACTGAAAAGTTTCTTCAATGTGAGCAAATCTAGAATCCTTGCAGGCTTGAAACAACCAGACTGGAACCAGTTCTTACTAATTAATTTATTTTCAATCTTGAAATCGTTTCTTCCCTCATAAAAGTGATGTCATGGATTATACAACTGACTGTACTTAAGAACAATCAGATGTGCATTTCTGGAAGATGCCTTTGCTGAGAGTACACCTGACAGGGGCTGACCCCCTGCATTTGCTGTGTGTTAAATAAATCCTCATTCTTCCCAATATCAAAGCTCCTACTATGATGCCTCCATTCTGTGAAAGGCTGTGAGGATTTAATTTATTAAATTTTCTTATGAGCATACAGTTTATAGGATGGATCAGATAAGTGAAGCTTACTCTTCCAGTAGCATATATGGAAAGATCCATATTCTTACCAGGGAAAAAAAAGTGTTTTAGCCCTTCCATCACTGGTTTATATACCACGTGAGATTGTGCCTCTTGCTAAGATTAAAGACTGCCACTGCACAGACACATCTCTTTCAATATTATATTTTTAAAGGGGCTGTTTTCTTTCCTTCAGAAGCACAAGTTTCTGAGCCAGGGGTGTAGTGGCTACTCAACCACCTAGAAGCTTCTAAAACTGCTTTGGCTTCTTGGATTCTGTGGGCAGTGACTATTATTGAATGCTGATGATTCAAGATAATTTCTGTGGTGCTGTCCTTGTGGGAACCAGCTCAGTTACAAAGGCATTAAGGCCAGCTGCAGGACAAGCAGGGAAGAATGTGAGAAGATGTGCTAAGCTAACAAATCAGAAGAAAATATTTCAAGAGTAATCACCCCCTTTTACCTGCAGCTCTCTATTATTTTTCCTTCACAGCATACAGAGAGCAGTCAGCAGATCTAAGAGAAGAAAGGCTGCTCCAGGCAGCCCCTGACATAGTTTTAGATCAAATATATATCTGCAAAACCATTCTATGTCCCATCTTTTGCTTAAGATCAGAAATGCATTTCATCACAAGCAGATTTAATGGGCCACTTGGAATAGCCCAGACCTTGCAGGTGTTATTGCCATGTTGGTTTACTTGGCTGGATAAGCCCCTACTACACAGCCAAGTTGCTAGCCAAGGTTTAGCATTTGCAAGCCAGACTGAAGACATAATTAATACCAACTGAGGCATAGATTATTCTGAATGAGGTACAAGTTTATACTCACTAGCATCCAAAGGAAGTATAACTTCTCATGTAGATGCTCAATCTCATGATTCAAACAAATAAAGTAAGTCAGAGACCATCTTATCTTTCACTTTACCTTTGTTTTTTTCCTCTGGTACAATGAAAAGCAATAACTAGAAACAGCTGGCTGCACCTTTTGGATGATAAATTAAGCTCAATGTCCTGGTAGAACACCCAGTCTTTGGTTCTGTAAAACCAAAAATATATAGAACAGTCTTTGGGAACTAGTTCTTACTCTGTAATTCCATGGAGAATCTAATGCAAATATAATTTTCTGCTGTGTTTGCAGCCTCTTCAAAGTGGCCTTGTTCTAATACAAAAGAACAAAAAAGTGAAGTCTTAAGCAGAAGTGAAACTTGCTGGTCTATTTTCAACATTCATATTCCAAGATGAGTCAAAACCTAAACACTGCTAATGATGAGAAGCAAATAATTTCCATTCTCACAATACTAGCTGGTAACTTTAACATTTTAGTATGATTTTTATAGTGATAGCATTCTCTTAAAATAAAATAATAGCTTAATTAGGAAATTAAATGTGTGCATAAATATATGCATAAAAATTTAAATGGCCTCATATTTCTGTGTGAGTAGGAACTAAGGAGGAAAAAAAAAGGTACAGCAAGAGGCTGATCTGAACCATTTTGATAAGTTGCTACAAGCTGGAGGAAAGGAGATAGCACCTATTGCAGTGCATGCATTTATATCAAACCCATTGGATAAATGATGCTAGTAAAAGAGAAATAGAGAATGGGATTTTTGAACTGCAGACTCCTTCCCAGCCTCCTGCAGTGTGGGGAGTACTTCCCATTTCCTCCAAAGGGCAGAGAAGCAACTGGGATGTTCTTGTCTCACAGTGTCAAGACAGCACCTGTCTCTGTAAGAATGAGTACTGATGTCTCCTGGATCCTCCCTGCCTCCCTGCAGCCCAAAGCTGCCTCACATCTTTTGACTTCTGAGGCAAGGCAAGGGCACATGGAACATTTAAGCAAATACCTCCCACTTCCCTACAACCATTCCGACTGCTCCTCCAGCTGCTCCCAAGGCAGTCAGCTTGAATCTCACCCAGCTTGGTGCACACAGTTTCCCTGTGCCTGCCCACTTCTCCCCCTGGTTATTCTGCTTGGCTCTCAGGATGGCAGGGCCCCACATCCAGGCTTCTTCAGCCTTTGCACTGATCTGGAGAGATGACCTGTAAAGGGATGAAAGAAGTTTGTTGTCCAAGAGAGGTTGATACATGATTAAGTAATACCAGCTTTGGTGATTGGTTTCAATTTAGAAATTGGATTGTGACCTGTCAGAGCACTGAGGTGTGAAAATATAACAGAAATTTATCAGGCCTTTCTGGCTTGCATGTGTCTGTAAATATGGCCTTTCCAGCCCCTTCAGAGAAAGGGAGCTGATCTACCACAGTCTGTAATTATTAAAGGCAGAAGAACAGACAGCTTTTTCAAAGCTTGAAAAGTTAAGGGAATAATTTAAATCACCAACAGATTCAGTTACACTCTAGCACGTGAAGCTGAAAACACAAAAACTTTCTGTATTGTGCAATCATTATCCTCCTCTGATGGTGATGTTCAGTTTTGTACAATGGCAAGAAAAGCAAAGATCCCAAACCTGCTGACTGCTGTGATAAGAGAGGAAATCCTGAAGTGAACAAGACTGCAGCAGGATTGTGACATTTTAATGATAGTTCAGAAATCCAGTCTTCTGTTCATTCCTTTTCTGTGTGAATAACAGTCCTGATTGAAGCATAAAGTGAGATTCATCCACGAACCTTCTGGTTTGGAGACACAGACTTAAGAAACTATTTTAAATCAGAAATAATTTTTTATCTGAAAATAATGTAGTGAGTTTTAGTTTTGCTTCTACAAAGATGTCTATAACCAGTGACACAAATTCATTGCACATGGCCATACTTTCTTCTATTTTTTTCCCCAAAGCTCATATGACCTGAGCCATACCTAATGACTCTGAAACACCCAAAATTTGCATGCTATAAGGTTGACACCAAGCTGTTACAATAAGTTATAATACAAACTGTAACTATCTGGCTAGATTAGTAAGTATTGTTTTGCAGGAGGAATTGATGGAACTAGGTAGGTGACTCAAGGTGGAGAGGCAGGGTGAGAGCAGCCTGACCCCAGGTTACAGCTGCCTGGATCAGAGCTGGGCACAGGCATCCAAGGCTGTGTCCAGGGCCCTATGAAATCAAGTCCTTGCCTATCTACAAGGGTGCAAGTTTGTTCAACAGCAAGTATGTTTTAAATTTTTGTACTTAAGAGGTGGGAATTGTCTCTTTTGAACTCCCTCGTTCACATTAAACCAGATTTATCACTTCAGCTTGCACTGACAAATTTACAGGAAGAGTCAATCCAGAGGTAATCCAATGGGATGGGAACTTTCATTTGTTCCTTTGAGCCAGACGTTTATGTGAGTCACACCTGAGATAACTGGTAATCCAGATAGTGATAGCTGGAAATAATGGCATGATTCCACATTTGCACAACTGGTGCCTTGTTCCCTGATCTCTTGGAGCAACACTTCAACTCCTCCAGCTACAGGAGGCAGTTTCACAGGGCACACAGGGGTTATAAATGCCCAACCATGTTCCTGCATCACTTCTTCCATGGAAATTCAGTTTTAAAACCCTCAACTTCTGCAAGCCCAAGCTGGTGTGTTCAGCTGGCTGTTGAAACAGCCCACACTATCACACTCCTCTCAGGAAGCAGAAATGGGCTGGGGGTATTGCATGGTCCCTGGCCTGACAAATGGACCATGCTGCTTCAAAGGAGAAATTCTCATCATCTGTGTTCATGTTTCCCTGCTAGATTGTCATCCCTTTGGATTACAAGATGTCATGAGCAACCAAACCTGAGAATAGGCTCCTAAACTCCTCATAGTGGCAAGTTTGCCCAAGACAGTTTAAAAAACATTATTAAATATTTCATTAGGAATTTGGATTGATATTCAGAAAGTGTTTTATTTTTTAATAAACTCAGAGGGATTAATTTAGAGGAAGGTTCATCCTTTCCAACTGAATATTTGGACCTCTGCTCCCTGTGATTAGCTAGTTTCTTATTTCTCTTCTTTTAATGACTTAAACATTTTTCTCTTCTGTTGTTTGATATAGGACTGAGGGAATCAAATACAAATAATATGGAAATTTCACATCATAGAACCAGAAGGTTAGGTGTAGCTTAAGTTAAGAAATTTATGAAACTTGTCTAGTAGATCTCAGAGCTCACAAAAAAAAAGTCTAAAATAGCAACAGTTTTTAAAGACTAATCTTTTCATAATACAAATTACCTTAAAAAGAAATAAACCTTACAGCAGGAGAAACGCTGTATGCATTCAGAACATCTAAAACCATAAAAAGGCTGCTGTAAAATTATTTTAAATTAAACACGAGCATCTAACGAGAAGTCTGATCAACTTAACCTTTTCCTACGAAAAAATTCAGTGAAATTTTTTGATTGGCTCCTGCCATCTACTGCATGGTGTGGGAAATGCAGCACAGAAACGTGGCAACCTGGTGATGGGTGATGTGATGGGTTGCTGCCTCTGCTTGCTGTTTGCTGAGACTTTCAAAGCTTTGATACCCTATATGACATTCTGTCCCCATCTCTGTGGATTCAGAAAATATTTTTCCAGTGTCTTACAGTGTGTCAGAGTCACTGTGGCACCGTGATGAGGTGCAACTCAGTGAAACCATGAACAGGCTGGGAAAAGAGTAAGAAAGTGCAAGGTTGAGGCTGCACAAGTCCTGCAAAGGACAAATCATGCTCCTGGATCCAGGCTTTGCATGCTGACTGCACCTGACCTGATTCCCACTGTGGATTAGCAGTGGCATCTGGACAAACCTGCCTTGGAGGCAGAACGTTTGAGAGGCATTGTGCAGTGGGGCAGCCTGGGGCCACGTCTTTTCTTTTTGGCAGTGGAGACAGAGCACACAGGGGAAGGAGGAGCCTGCTGCTTTTGGTCAGCAAGGGGATGCTGATTCCAGAAATCTTGCTCTGAGCAAGCTCTTATGTTGTACATTATCTGTTTCAGAAATATGTCGGCTATTAAGGGAAGAATCTGTGAGATCACTTTGCATCATTCTGTTCAGGAAATCATTAGAATCACAGAATCTTTCCAGTTGGAAAAGACCCTTGGGATCATCGAGTCCAACCACCATCCCTACTCTGCACAGTTCTCCCCTAAACCACATCCCCCAACACCACATCCAAACGATCCTTAACCACATCCAGGGATGGTGACTCCACCACCTCCCTGGGCAGCCTATTCCAGTGTCTAACCACTCTGTCTGTGTACATTTTTTACCTACCATGTTGCAACTTGAATCCATCCCCTCTTGTTCCATCACCAATTACCTGTGAGAAGAGGCCAGCACCAACCTCCTCCATGTCCTTCCAGGTAGTTACAGAGAGCCATGAGGTCTCCTCTCAGCCTCCTCCTCCTGGAACAGTCCCAGCTCTCTCAGTCGTTCTTCCCAACATTTATCCTCCAGGCCCTCCACTGCCTTGGTGAATTCTGATTTTAGTAGAAAAACATCCCTCTGCTGTTTTAATACACAATCAGAACAAAAGGTGTTTGCCTTAGCATCTGGGTTTCAGGGTAAGCATTTTTTGTAATGCAGTGAATGGTGACCCAGCTTAATACCCAAACCCTCAGCAGATTTTCAGTCTCCTGAGCAGCCTTCCCATGACTGGCAGCACCTCCCTGTCAACCAGCACTGACTGCTGGGCACAGCAAAAGGCAGAAGGTTCATAGGAACCACCCAGAGAGAACTTTTGAGATCGTTCAAAACCTTTCCCGTGTTTTATGAATTTTTGCAGTCTATCCCAGAACTCAGTCTCCAGTCACACTCCTGCCCTCCATAGTATCTCTCAGTCTAGAGCTGTACACCTGGATGTTGACACCAAATTCCCTCACCAAAAGCAGCACACTGGTGTAGAGCATCTTTCAAGGGACACTGTACATATATATTGCACAGATGCTCTGTCTTACTGCTTTATTGCACACTATTTGGTTCCTGCCAGGTTTTCCCTGATACTTATTTCTGGTACATGTGTTTGTTTATAAAAGAGAAAACAAATCTTTACTTTCAGAGGAGTTACTGAGTTCATTTTCCCATGCAGAAGGAGGGAGCAGTGACAAAAGGACCTGTTTTGTAGGTGAAACACAGTTGTTTATGATTTAACCACGGGCTCTTCCAAAGTATGATGTGGCATTAAATTAAATGTAGAATTAAATTTGCATTACTTGAGATTTATGTACATGACAAAGTCATGTTTTAAGAGGTTAAGAGCTTTGACTCCAAAAGGTCTTTTTGCCAGAAGCACTGCCTTCAGCTTTAGTTTTAATTTGTGTTGTTTTTTTTTCTCTCAGTGCAAAAGAGGTTCCACACCCATTGCACATGCTTTTGCATTTCTTCCTGTGTTGATGGTGAGCATGGATGTTTCTTACTGCATCCAATGACTCAGGAAGTTGTTTCTTTGAGTGATCAGCCTTTGGTTTCTGATCTCAAGAGTCAAGCCAAACAGCAATTCCTAGTTTTACACCTAGGTTTTTATTCTCTTGTCTCTAACAAGCTGGTGTTTCAGCTCTCACACGAGTTCTCCCCTGAGTGGTTTTGAGCTTCCACGTGAGTACATTGTTGGCCTAGAGGTTCACAATCATCCCTTTTCTCCTCTTAAAAGAGAAATGGCACTGAATTTTTACATCCTAATGAGCTATGTCAGACAGAGTGATCATCTATCTGTTTCTAAAATCTAAAATATAGTCTGGTTCTGACCACCATGGGGAGAGGATGCCACACAGTTCATGATCCTGTCCATCTGCCAGCAGGGTACTATTTTTTTGGAGCTGTTTTCACAGGCCAACAGCTTTTGTCTGCAAGAGTGACACTGCATGTGTTCCATTGTGCATTACCAAGCAGGCATCAACAGCAATGCTGAGCTTAACTCACCAAATTTTTCCACCTTTTTAACTCAGATTCTCTTCTCTTGTGATGCTATACATTACCTATGCTAGTTTTCTAAAATTTCCACAAGGTAAGAGGAAAAAAGAGGACCAATTATACATACCTGGAGACAGAATACAAAGCTCTGTTCCTCAAAGCACACATGAAATGCAGCTCTGAAATGTCTGAAAAAGAAACTGTCACCAAATTAAGTCCATTGGTTGAGTCCCCTTCTTTATAGTTCCTATTTTTCTCAGGTTGGGGATTGTTATCAAGGCTGGAAGCTGTTATTTTTGGAAAACAGTGAAGGACAAAGAAGTGAAGTCTCTTTTCATGTTCCTCTCATGTTATATTTTACTTTCTTGCTTTGTGATGTATAATGCTGTATCTCTGATGAGCTAGACTTCTCTATTAGAATGAGAAAAACAAACCAAACAAACCAGCTGTAAGTAATAACTTGTTTTCCAACAGAGGATTACATTTCACTCAACTGGAAATCAAGAGTCAGAAACCTAACAGATTGTGCAAAATGTATTATAAATTGCATTTGCACCTTTGGCAAAGGATGCCTTTGAAAACTCTGCCCTAAAGGACTTATGTCAAAAAAAAAAGGGGGGGGGGAGAGGGGAG
>JAAWXA010000028.1:3273678-3284174 GCA_038090715.1 Florisuga fusca
GGGGGGGGGGGGGAGAGGGGAGAGTACAAAAAGGTGGCAAAAAGAAATAGAAGGAGGCAATGTGAGCTCTCAGAGTTACTCTTTATTAAACTTCATGTTGAAACCAAACTGAAAATTGGCAAAGCTTCCAGGAAAATTTAGCAAAGAAGCAGCTTGCAGTAATCTAGCAACCAGGGTTACTATGGCAATAGCAGTACACTGTGAAATTTAGTAGATATAATTTTCCATGATTCACTGTATATTTTTAGCTATTTTTCTTTTTGTTCTCTCATGCTAATTGCTTTCCTGAAGAAAAGGAAGGACTGAATGGTTTGGTAGTGCCCACAGCAATGATAGCAAGGTGTCAGTTGATGCTTAAGGGCAGCCTAAAATGATCAACTCCTCTAAGGAAATCCTAGGGTCTCAGCTCCTACCCCATACATCTTGTCTCAAGTCTTTAAGACTACTTTTCCCTGCTTCTTTAAATCCCTCCACCCCTTGTTCACCTTGATTTCCTTCTCTAATGCTTCTCCTTGCTAGTTCACAGTCTGAACCAGATGAAAATTTTTCCTCCTTTCCTTCTTTTTCAGCTATTACCCAACATGTTTGGGTTTTTTTTTTCCATGGCACCACATAATTTCTTAGTGGCATGGTTTCAACTCAGGGACACAAAAATCTAGCTCCCATCTCCTCCCCCACTCCCTGTGTGCAGTCCTCTCTTTGGCTTCTCAGTGGTTTGCTCATAACCTGAGCTGATCAAGACTTTAATGTTCCTTAACTGGCAATCACACTGATTCAGTCTATTTCCTAGACATTTAGATAAGCAGCCACTGTTTTATTTACACACCAAAAGCTTTGTATGCTTCTGACATGCAACCTTTCATGCTGGGTTTCTCCTCATAATTGCTCTAATATCTGGCCTCCTATTGTTTGACCAAATATTAAAGCTCATCATACAAGAGTAACTCCTGTTCCACTACAGCTAGAGTCTCTGGTCCTCAGCTACACATTTCAGAGTCATTCAAAATGTTCCTGACTTCATTACTGTTTACTTCCTCTTTACTTCTTCAACTACTAATCTCCTTTGTGCTATAACTCATATCATAGAATGGTTTGGGTTGGAAGGGACCTTAAAGTTCATCCAGTGCCAACCCCCTGCATGGGCAGGGACACCTCCCACCTGCCCAGGTTGCTCCAAGCCCCATCCAACCTGACCTTGAACACATCCACAGTTTCCTTGGGCAACCTACTCCAGTTTCTCAGCACCATCATAGTGAAGAATTTCTTCCTAATGTCCAACTTAAGTCTACCCTCTTCCAGTTCACTACCCCTTATTGCTACACACCCTTGTAAGAAGTCCCTCTCCAGCTCTCCTGTAGGCTCTCTTCAGGCTATAAGATCTCCCCAGCATCTCCTCCAGGCTGAACAACCTTAACTCTCTCAGCATCTTTTCCTAAGAAAGGTGCTCCAGCCCTCTGATCATAGAATCACAGAATGGTAGAGGTTGGAAAAGACTTCTGGAGATTAAGTCCAACCCCCTTCTACTAAAGCAGAATCACCTGGGACAGGTCACACAGAAACACATCCAAATGGGTCTTGAAAGTCTCTAGAGATATAGACTCCACAACCTCTCTGGGCAGCTTGTTCCTGTCCACCATCACCCTCATAGTAAAAAAGTTTTTCCCTCATAGAATTGTAGAATTACATAGAATTACAGAATGATTTGGGTTGGGAGGGACCTCTGAAGGACATCTAGTCCAACCCTGCTGCAGTAACCAGGAACATCCTCAACTAGCTCAGATTGCTCAGAGCCCTGTCAAGCCTCACCTTAAATATTTTCAGGGATGAAGCCTCAAGTGGTGGAACTCCATGGTCCAGTTTGTGTCTCCTGCCTCCCATCCTCACACAGGGCACCACTGAAAAGAGACTGACCCATCCTGCAGATATTTGTATGATCCCCTCTCAGTCCTTCCTCATCAGACAGTTGTTGCAGTCCCTTAATCATACTTGCAGCCTCATCTTCATGGCTTCTTGCTCCAGCACACAGTACTCCAGGTGGGGTCTCACAAGAGTGGAGTAGAGCAGGAGAATTGCCTTCCTCTGCTATGCCAGGTTTCTACTTCTGTTCCTCAGCTGCATTCAGTGCCTTTTTCTATAATGGTGCTTTTAGCATGCAGCATCACTGATCAAACCTTCCATTTCCTCTAACTTCTATTATTTTATCCCACAACTTGTACTGGTATCTCAGTGCTGTCTTATATTGACCTCGACACATCACAAATGGGTCATGGGAAAAGTAAAGAATCTCCCTAGCTCTGTTTTGCAGTTCACCTCTGCCACCTTGTTTGAAGCAGTAGCAGCTGAGCACGTTTAGGCAACCAGAAAACTACACAGACTCACAGGCAGTCACCACAACATGCTCATGCTGTTGTTACTTGGCCTTCCTCACTCTTCACCTCTAACCATTTGTTTGTTGAGTTCAGTACTGTCTTGTCCACAGGGCTCTGAGTGTTTTAAGAGTAGGACTGTCTGTCTTCTGGATGACTGTACACAAAGAGCTCAGAAGAAATGAGGCTCTGTGAAGCCTCTATGAGCTTTGAAAGGATGGTACAAGTTGAAAGAGTGACAAAAATGCTGAAAATAAAGCAATTCTTTGAGCCAGCCAAGCCTGGAGAGGCCTTAGTAGGATCTCTGATGGACTTAATGAAGGACCAGAACTTGGATACCCACCATTCTCAACTCCAACAGATTTTACTTTTAGCTGCTAATATCAGCACACATAAATACAAATAAACACATAAAAAGGAAGAAAATAGTCCTAGAACTTAAAAGCTGAAAACTTACAGAAAAATCATCTTATTAAAGCATAATATTTTTATATAGTCAGACTCCCTCCTTCAGGACACAGAAGAAGGGGCTGTATTTGCTTATGTCAGTTCATAAGCATTTAGAAGGCCCAGAGTGCTTCATCTCAAAACACAGCTGATCAGGAGCTGAGCCTTTGGTGCAGTGTTATATAATGCAAATTTATGGCTTTGTAAGACATCCTTTTCCTTTCCAGCCTTTATGGCTTTGCTTTTTTCTGTATTTAGAAAGTAAAGTATTTCAATTAAATACTCACTTGATGGTTTTTCTACACCATATAGGGCATACTGGATGAATCACAGTATAAAATATAACAGTATAAACTGTCTCTGTCACAGGGGGGAGCAGACTAAAGATGTGCTCATCTTTTCTGTGGCAGTATCCCTGTGTGCCTGAAATTACATTTTCCTTCCCTCTGAACCCCCATAAACGATGGCAATATGGGAATAAGGTAAAGAGGAAGGAAAAGCTTCCCAGTTCTGAGCAACCCTGTGTGTGAGGAAGAACGAGATGCCCCATCCCTCAGAGTTACACAGTTTTAGACAGGTGATTCATGCAAAAACAAAAAAAAAAAGGGAATTCCTGTCACAAGAATCAGCAGTACCTGGGGCTGCACTGCCAGCAGGAACAGGGCCTTCCATGGAGATTGCCCCTTGAAGAAAAATATATCCAGAAATGAAATGGTGACTGATCTGTGTCCACTATGGCAACTAACAACTCTCAACATCTGTTCAGTTTTGGAGAGATTTAGAACAAACCCTGTAGAGTTCTGCTGCTGTTATTTTTTTAAAGTCTTTTCCATGCCCATGAAGTGCATCCCTCTTTCCATCTGCCAAATGAACACCTGACATCCCTTACAGCAAAAGCATTCAAGCCTTCTATTTCCTGCCACACTTTATGTTTTTCTGGCACAAACCAAGTTCCTTTTTTCCTTCTAAGGTGACCTGGGCTGCTGCATTCTGACTGTGAATTATTTTTCAGTGTTTCTTTCTAAAGGTGCTCAAATTAAAGTAATTAACCCCCTTTTACTGAATGTTAGATTTGTAATTAAATGCATCCCTTTTAGTAAATGTTGCACTTGTATTTAATGCCAATATTGTAATTTCAGAGTGTCTTCCTACAATTATAGCACAGCACTTTCTGTTACATGAAGCTGGAACTTTTTAGGCTTAAATTTAAATCCTTATTTAGTCTCCATGCTTTACAGAAAAAAAAAAAGGGAAAAAGCTGGAGCTCTTGAACTGTTTTGGATGTTTTGCCAAGTACATTGATATTATATATCATGTAGTAGTATTGCAGTTTCCAAACTGTATTCCCTGCACTATCCAGCAGATGATGCTAATGTATTACAAACTATTCCCTGTTCAATTTTAGTCAGAGGAAAGATGACCAGCTTAAAGATGTAGTTTTGTCACATACCAGATATTTTAAAAAATTTTCAATTGCCTTCTTTAATTCTTCCATTTTCTAACACATGTAATTATGAGTCTAAGGATATGCTGCTTTTCTGAAGCAGTTTTGTTACTAAAGTTTGGCACTTTCAAGCACCTACCTACCAATCTTTCATAATCCTCTGACATCCCAGTGAGTTTGACGTCCGAATTTCACCATTTTCAGCAGTCCCTTGGCTATATTTGCCATCTATTTACCCCTGTTTTGGGACATACAGCATTAGGTTTTGTGCTGTCAAGCATTAATTTTTTTCCAGTGTGCAGTAAATATGTGAAGCCAAAGCCACCAAATAGACAAGAGCTAGAAGGGGAAATCAAATATACCATTCACAAAGGCAGAGCTCAGTTTCCATGACTCCTCTGGGTTCCTCAGCTTTCTAATATCTTCCTGCCCAACATCTGCTGCACCCACTAGAAGAGCCAAGAAGAGCAAATCCCAACTTCTGAGGAGAAAAGAAAAAGTACAAACAAGGGAAATGCTTTTCTTTGCCCTTCTTTCTCTGTCTTTTTTTTTCCACTCTGTTCCCTTGTGAAAAGTAAGGACCCCCAAGGAGACAGAGAAAGATGCAGCAACCAGGTCTGGTGTCTGTGCTTTACAGATTGTGAAGATGGGGCTAATTAGACCATTTGGCTTCTCTTACACTTTTCCCTCCTAGGAGGGCTGAGTTATATGAGAAAGTTGAAGCTTCTCACACCATTCTGCAGCAGGCTCAAGGACAGGAAAAACCCATTACTGATAATTGTATTGCAGGAGTTGGCAGCATAGAGGACATCTAAGAACAGGCTGCCAAGCAGCAGCTGGGACATGAAGCAGACAGGACATGCAGGATTCATGGCCTTAGAGCTTGTGTGCCTGAAGCTAGCAGCTGGGGAAAAAGTTGTAGAACTTAGAGAATGACAGACTTCAGCAGAAGCATATTTGGTTACACAGTCAAGCAGATTTAGTCATGTGGTTGGTTGTCATGTAGTCAGAGAAGCCAGTGGGTGGGCAAGAAGAGAGAACACAGAGTCATCCTTTTTGGCTTCTCTGGCATCAGTCACCAACAAAGACACCTTTGCCACCACACAGAAGGAGAAGGGGAGAGAGCAAAGAGAGGGAAAGAGAAAGCACAACTCTTCAGCCAGCAACTCCCATCCATTCTCTTGAACCAATTTGCCCATCTCAAAGTCTGCCTCAAACCTGGTTTTGTGAGGTGTGAGTCTCTTTGGATGTGGACTTCATGCAAGTGTATCAGAATATACAGACATATAAATATATTAATACCAGAGATAAATCACTGAAGTACACAGTCAGTGGTATTGATAAGTGTTGAACACATACCTAACAATCCAAATGAGGTCCTACCACATGAAATACCTGCTTTTCTCCACCATGTCCTGTTATACAGAGAGCTGGAGGGCATAACAGAAGTACCTGAGCTCCCCTGCACAGTAATTGTCTCTGTGAAGCAAGAAAGAGAAACACGCTTTACAGAAATCTGAAAGAAAAAAAAATTATTTAAGAAAACTCAAACGTTGGAAGGTTGTTGCCTTCAGCCCTGGCAGACACAGTTCTTGAAGTGGAAAGACATATTAAAGAACTAGATGTGTTGGGGTTTTTTTGTTTGGTTGTTTTTAAAACTAATCATTGATACACCCTGGAGAGAGGCAGACTTTTTATGTAATTGCAAGGGATTTTAACATAGAGATACAGCTTGATGATGAGAAAGCTGCTGGCTGCTCAAGCTGAACTTGATAGAACTCATCACAAATGTCTTTGCTTGCTGCAGTGAGTAGGCACAGGAGATGTTTGATTGATACTGTTTTAATTCATTGGAGACATCTGGGTTGGGAGGCTGAGCTTCATTGGCCATTGTATTTAAGTAACTTGGAACAATAGTTTGAAGAATTATAGGGGAAGCTAGGTTTAGAATATATTGCTAATCAGGAAGAACTTTTCAGTTTCTTAGAACTTTCTTAGTTTCTTAGAACAGATCTACTTTGAAATGGCTTAGCTTTAGGGGACACCAGCATGAATTTGTGGGCTGAGTGCTTGGATCTGGAGAAACATTTATGTGTAATAAAGACACAACCAAAGAAGACAGATGCTGGGAAACTAAATTAATTTCCAAACAATTAGAGGAATGCAAATGTCCAAGAGACATCATCTAGAATGGCCATAATGGTAAAGACATATCTCTCAAGGTATTAGTTATTTCTTTAAGAGAAAATTGATTTTTTACTGAGAAAATGGTTTTCAATAAACATCCAGTTTGCCCAATATTAAGCATTTCACATTCTGAAGGAAAAGCAGGTTGTCATTTTAACCAGTGCACAGTACAAGCACACACACTACCATTTCTATAACTTCTTTCTATGCTACCTCTGAATACTTAAATTGCTTAGAAAATTATATAGCTAACAATAGAAGACTACAGGGCTCACGTGTGAGATTTCAGAGGGGCTGGAACATACTGGGAAAGGAACTAAACATTTGGATGTGAAGGTTTGGGGTCTTGAAAAGAACAGTGAAAGTTGCATAGCAGTTGTGTAGGAAATCTTTTGAAGGAAAACTAGTTTTTGAGTGGTAAAACTGACTTGGAGACATCTTCCACAGCACTGAAGTCTCAGAATGAGAGAGGGGTTTTCCAAATTTAGATGTCTTCAATAATTATTTGGAAAAAATGAATTGAGGATGATGCTGCTCTCTGTTCACTGGTCCTCTCCAGAAACATGCATATAGTGAATGCCTTGGACTTTATTATGGAGACCTGGGGTTCAATCAAAGTTGGCTTTAACAGCAAAGGGAAAGAGAAGTCTGCCATTTCATGTTTGAAATAAAAAATAGTGAAGAAACCATCACTCAAGAAATGAGACTTTATGGCTGTGTTCTGTTGAGTGGGCAGGGTAGTGCAGAGGGGTGATTTATTTCAGGCACTTCTGTTGTGTCATTATTCACTCAAAATAATGTGATTTATCACACATGCAGACTGGTAGCTTATTGCAACAGACACAGTTAAGTGCTAAATTGAGAAATGTAGAAGTGAAAAAGGCTATCTTGAAGAGCTGGAGTGTTTGTGCATGCTGATCATTGGCCTAGGATCAAATTTAGAGAAAGGGGAGTTTTGCACCCATGTCAGATTGCTGAAGGAACTCCCTGAGCACATCCAGCAGCCCTTATGAAGAGACCTAACGTGGTATTTGCAGAGGCTCTGCATGTGTTTCAGGATGTTGGTTGACAACCATTTCTTCTACTGGCAATGCTGCCTCAGGCTGTCTTTGCCCATGCCTGATTTCTGATACAGGCCAGGACAACAGTTCATGGGAATGTGTAATGAACAGGATCAGGGGACTCGTGCAAGTGACAAATTGCATTCTTTTTTTTCTTTTTTCTTGTTTTTTTTTAAACTATTTTCTAGACAAATCCATTTCCTAATATGAGTTACCACAGGACAGCTGAAGTACTCATCCTTAAACATTTAAAAACACATTTGAGTGACAAAAAAACCTTGCAAAAGGTTAGAGGTTGCTGCTACGGGCAGCACTGCTTACCTTTGTTCAGCTGTATGTTCAGTAATCTTTGTTCAGAAATTCCCAGGTATGCTGCTACAGTAAGAAGTGTTTGTTTTGTACTTTCAACTAATAAGAAAAGAGGTTGAATCCCAAGGATGTCCAAAAGAAAGCTGATAGTAATAAAAATTTGTCAGTTTATGGAATTAAAAAACTGTGAAGAATCAAATCTTAAACTCACATAGGTGTGAGGAATATGGCAGGGGTCTAATAATACACAGATTGTCAAACTGAAATATTTAAGAACTCACTGAAACTAAAAAGCTGATCGATCCTGGAAAGACTTTTCTCAGCTTCTGTGACTCTTCTGTCCTGGTTAGTCTCTTGGGGTGAGAATGAAGAGTTTAATATCCTGATTTTCAGGAAAACAGCTTAGAGTTGAAGTCATTTAGCTGAATGTAAACAAACCCCTCAAATGGGGCAGGGAAAGAAAAGTATTGCCCCAGTGAGAAAGAAAAGCTGATGGAGGCAGAGGCAGAAGCAGCAGAGGCAGAGCAGAGCACAGGATTACACAGGAAAAGGCAAAGCATGTGCCTAGTTTATAACACTGAGTATCTCAGTGCTCAAATCATCTTGCCCCCAGTGACAATGTACATATTTATAATGGGAATTCTATAGTACTGTTGATAAATCACTCATCACTGTTATCATTGCCAGGTGATTAAAAGGAGTGCATTTTGCCTGGGCTCTGCTCAAGATGACCATTCTCATCTCCTGGGAGTCAGTGCTTCGTTCATTTCTCCTGGAGCAGTAAGTGTGCTGCTGAGTAACCTGTCCTTTGAAATGTGTAAAGAAGCATAAAACGTGTTTAGCCAGCAGTACCAGGTGGATGGGAGTGCATCCAGGATACTCTGCTCAGCTGACAGCTGTTACCAGAACCACAGGAGGGTTAGTCTCTGAGTTGCTCACATCCCATTCTGCATGTCACTGTCCCCTTTGCTTTGCTCTGTAGGAGGGGAAAAAGAGAAAAAATATAACATAGTAGAGGGCTGTGGAGGATTTGCATGCTGGCAGGTATTTAATGTGATGTGTACAACATGTTAGACATGCTATTGGGGAAAACAGTGGAAGGAGGTTCTTGTTATGCCATAAATTTCATCCTGGCACTATAAAGGAAATTACTTTCTGGTCACTGCATTTGTCAGTTCTCTTCCTCTCTGGGGAAAGCTATTCCTTTTTCTTTTTTTCTTTTTTTTTTTTTTTTTCATTCTCTCAAAGTCTATTTGTGCAGATCAGCCTTGTGACTGGTACATGGGTTCACCTGAGCTCTGAAACCTTGTAAGGAAGAGAGGCAAGTGGAAAGGGGTGATGTGAGAACTGATTTCAATGTGACAGGGCACAAGTTCAGCACTCCCAGCTACAGGGCAAAAGTCCTGGTGCCTGCCACAAGAGGGGTAAGTGGAGATAGAGGTTAGGAAGCAGAATATGCCAACATAGAGCAACAAAGGCTGTACTGTCCCCTCACAGAAGCTTTTCTGGGTGCCCCACCTGTACTCTGAGATGAGTACACTGGCTTATTAATTTCTCCCAAAGCAGGTAGGTACAGCAGACTGAAAGACCTTTTGTTTTAGAGTTAGAACTTTTTTTAAACATTGAGATCTTTACATCTTCTTCCTGGAAGTCAGCATTAGATTTTACAGAGCTAACCAACAGAGCTTGCAAAACCCCAGATTTCATCTTCAGCACAGAAGAGTAACATCAAACCCCTGCTATTTTGCTGTCAGCAAAAATCAATGCCGACCTTCAAAGGAACAAAAAAAGGCTAAAAAAATAGCCTTTTGTTGGGTGATGATCTAAGGCAAGCCAAGCTTCCTAGAGAGAGCTTTTGCTGGCCCAAACAACAGCTGGTCTGTAGTCCAGCTTTTGGACTCGCAAATCTCCAGAGCAGAAGGTCAGATTTCGAGTAGCCAAAAGCACATCGTTTCCCTCAATTGCACCCTTGTGTCCAACCATTCCCTCTCTTTCACCAACCCACCTGGGACCGCTGNATTCTGATGCTATTGCAACCTTCTGCAGTTACTCTTCTCCAGGGACATGATGTGTAACAAGCCTTTGAAATATTTTGCCAATGAGACTGCAGTCCTGTCTAGGCATATGGCAGTTGTTTGCTTGTCTAGCCATTCTTAAGGGTTAATTTATAGCAGTAAAAGGTATGTCAAGGAAGAATAAGGATTCCCACTAAGGCAGCATTACCCTCCACATTCCCTCTGTTACCCTGCAAAACGCTGTAATAAAGCTGAGAGCAGAGTACTGAATGGTCAGTGGGCTAGGGTCTAGAAATGAGTTTTGTCTTTTCAGCCTAGAAGAAGAAAAGAGTAAGAAAAAAGTATATTTGGTCTCCACGATGGAGAACCTATGGCTTCGACACTTTAATTGAGTTAAATCACTCATCAGTGTGGTAGACATTTGCTCTAGGTGAAGAAACTGGTTCAGGAATTAAATAATAGGCATATTTCCAAACAGCAGCATGGCAAATTGTTGATCCTCAGTTCTTGGAATATTCACTCTTTATCAAATAGTAACCTAGATGAACGTAGCCCCCCTGAGAAATACCTTGTGTCAAAGATGCATGGACCCACAGCAGTTTGAACCTTCTGTGCTTAGCATCCAATAATGGGGAAGCCCAAATGAAAAAGGGGACAGTGCTAGAAC
>JAAWXA010000028.1:3284191-3315715 GCA_038090715.1 Florisuga fusca
CAGAGGGGCCGTCGGGGCTCTGACGGTCGAAGGCTGGCGCTCGGGACACGCTGCGGGAGACGAGGCTGTGGCCCTCGGCGGCGGCGGGCAGGGCACGGATGGCCGCCCGGGTGGGCTGCGCTCCCTCTCCAGACTCCGCTGAGAGGATGGACAACGGTGGGAAATGCCTCAGTTACCTTCCCCCCTCCCGCGTCCACCCCCAACCCTCTTTTTTTTTTTTAATTTCCAGTGTTAAATGGTTTTATGTCGGAAAGGGTATGAAATTTTGGCCCTGTTTATCCTGCAGCCGAGGTTGGAGAACCTTCCAAGGGTCGGCCATGGGGAAGGGTATCCTGGAAAATTCCCCCCGGGCAGTTTCTCAGGTGGGAAGTGACATTAGTCTTGCCTGTTTTGCTAGCATACAGGACTGATCCTGTAATCTACAGTTCTGTCTCTTAATCCTTCCCTGAGTTCTGGACAACCTTACTTTGCTTTCCTCAACCTACTCCCTAAAAAGCTCCTAAGGAAGTGGGTCAGCATGTCCAGATGATACTTCTGTCAGACACTGAGTTTCTGCACTGCTGGCTGACTGGAAAGCATCACTGTGACCCTTCAGTTTATGCACATACTGAATGAGCCGTGCTTCAATTATTCATTCTGATGCTATTGCAACCTTCTGCAGTTACTCTTCTCCAGGGACATGATGTGTAACCAGCCTTTGAAATATTTTGCCAATGAGATTGCAGTCCTGTCTGGGCATACGGCAGTTGTTTGCTTGTCTAGCCATTCTTAAGGGTTAATTTATAGCAGTAAAAGGTATGTCAAGGAAGAATAAGGATTCCCACTAAGGCAGCATTACCCTCCACATTCCCTCTGTTACCCTGCAAAAAGCTGTAATAAAGCTGAGAGCAGAGTACTGAATGGTCAGTGGGCTAGGGTCTAGAAATGAGTTTTGTCTTTTCAGCCTAGAAGAAGAAAAGAGTAAGAAAAAAGTATATTTGGTCTCCATGGTGGAGAACCTATGGCTTCAACACTTTAATTGAGTTAAATCACTCATCAGTGTGGTAGACATTTGCTCTAGGTGAAGAAACTGGTTCAGGAATTAAATACCAGAGATTTGGCAACAAAACTTGGAATCCCCTTTGTTGTTATTTATGTTTTCCTAGTGTGATCATCTGTCCTTTGTACTGTGCTCTCCAGAGAGAGGTCATTGATGAGCAGACAACCAGTCACCTTTTCTAGTTACAGGAGGCTGGGTGGACCCACAAAGGCAGACATTATACTTGCGGAAATACAGAATAACTATGCTGTGGCCTGTAGCCAAATAGGTGTGTGATAGCTTTTATATTCTCTATTTTAATAATAGGCATATTTCCAAACAGCAGCATGGCAAATTGTTGATTCTCAGTTCTTGGAATATTCACTCTTTATCAAATAGTAATCTAGATGAACGTAGGCCCCCTGAGAAATACCTTGTGTCAAAGATGCATGGACCCACAGCAGTTTGAACCTTCTGTGCTTAGCATCCAATAATGGGGAAGCCCAAATGAAAAAGGGGACAGTGCTAGAACAAAGTGAAGACACAGTGAGCCCCCGAGTGATCAGTCATTCTGCCATAATCTCCACACTTTAATGGTTGGGTATTGGCAGAGAACATTGACATGGACTGATGTCATAGTGACAATAGATATCCCATGTGGACAGTAACTCTGAGAGTATCATCTCATCTGAGAAATGTCTCCCTACTCTACATTGACTCTAAGGCATGACAATAGAGAAAAAATAGGGGTAGAGTCTTAAAAATGCTGAAATCTAGGGCTTTGTTATGACCATCTGAGGTCAGATGCTAGGATTTGGTGGGATTTACCCAGTAACTCTTCCATTCACCTGTACTTTTAATTGCCTAAAGTATGCAGTGCATGTTCTACTCCAGGGTGCACAGTTAGGAAAAATCATGTTCTGTTTGCCTTAGAATTACTAACTAGTGTAGGGGTGAGGATCCTTGTACCATCTTGGAAGACAAACTAGGCCTTGGCAATTTAACAGTTTGTCATGTTATCAGAAATCTGCCTGCTTGACTTTGATTTTCACCCAGTAGAGTTTTAAAGCTTCTGCTCTTCTTGGTTGACACACAGAAATTTAGGATAAATCCCATTGCCCAGCAGATCCAAGCTGAAGTCAAGTCAGGACTTGTTTTTCCTTTCCACTTTCCTTTTTCCTTTGCCCCTGTCCTAGGGAAGGAAATCTGCCTGATGCTCAGCTGAGACAAACTGGCAATGCACAGCTCTGCAACTCCTGTCAGTGCCTTGTTCAGTGCTTTCTTGTCCCTGTAAAGTCTGCCTCTAGTTTCATACTTCCTCCAGACAGGTTTGAGAACAAAGGAGGCATTCCTGCTGTGTCTAATCAAAGGTCTGAGTTTACAGCAGCAGTAACACAGTCAGAATCAGGACACGATCACAGAGCAAGCAGTAAGTGACTACTCCAGAGGCTAATAATCGATTATTAAAGCCCCATTAGGAAACACTACAAATGCATAAAGCCCTGTTTCTTCCTTCCCACCCTCCATCTGGTTAATTCATTCCATACTCATTTTTCTGCTCTGCCAGGGCCTCAGCCACCGTGCCAGGAAAACTGTCCGGATTGGGTTAAGGAATGTGGGGAAGTCATGGAAGTGTTTACAGATGAGGGTCAAGCCAGTGTTGGTGGGAGGAATAATGGATCATCTTTATTCATATGTACACAAAGGCTTACTATCTGCTAGTGCCTGCTTGTGACCACCACAGCTGTCCTTAGAGCTCTGAGGAAAGGAACCTTCAGTCCTTTGGTCAAGGGCAGATGCAAAGAAAATGTTTAATCCATTGAAATCAATCAGCTGCCGGGGTGCATCCCTTCTGGTGTGTGCTGCTTGTCTAAATACAGTGGATGTAATAGGTGTTGACATTTCTAATATATCTCTAGGTCTCTGAAGAGAGCTGCTCACATCTTTCCCATTCACTGTTTCAGTGTTCCAGCAGATGGTGACAGAATTGGCTTTTGTTCATCTTACATATTAAAAGGCTTTTTTGTGGCTAAGAGTCAATTGTTTAATTAATTTTTTAATGTTTTGTTTTAATAAATGTTGTTATTTTTAATCATGGTTGCACATAGTATATCTGCTTTGGTGAGATGCAGGGAATAGCAAGTGAAGGAGGCTATAAACTGTGTAAACTGATTTTCTGAACAGGGAGATCTTCTTTAAATAATATCAGAATATTTGGAGCTCACAATCTGTATGCTTTTAGTCTCTGCCAGTCCTTCAGAGAGGCCACAAGCTCCTTCAGACTGGTATGATAGCTGTGTCAGTGTGTCCTGGATCTGCTTTTGTTCAATGTTTTCTTAGATGACTTGGATGGTAATGTAAAGAGTGGGTGTATCACATTTGCCAGAGACATAAAACTCTGTGACCTGAAATATGCTGGAGGAAAAGACTGTAATGAAAAATTTATTCCGACAAATTGGAAGAAGTGGTAGGAAAAAAACCCAATAAACTTCCTGCTACAAAGGGATGCTACTTCCTGCTACAATAAGGCATGAAGAATCAACTGCATAAGCACAAGTGAGAAGCAAATGTCTAAGCTGCAGCTCTTCAGGAAAGAAGAGCTGTTATGTTCTGCTATGTTCTGTTATGTTCTGTTATGACAGAACCCAAGCTGAACATGAGTCAATGTCATGCTGTTGCAAATGAAGGCAAACATCTTGCTAGGATGTATAAAAGATGTATAGCCCAGAAAACATGTGAAGCAATCTTCTTCCTCCGTTCAGCTTTACTAAAGCCTCAGCTTGGAGGCTGTGCACACTTTTGTTTATGACACTTTGAGACAGGTGCATTTCAATCAGAGAGAGTCCAGAGAAGGACAGCAGGACTCATCTGAGGTCTGAAAAATGTGACCTGCAGGGTGATGTGAAAGAAATGAAATTATGAAGCCTGAAAACCAGAAAGCTGGCAGAGGAATATTACAGTCTTCAGATACAAAATAGAGGAAGGAATGATCTTTTCTGTGGGTTCATGGCATATGGAACAGAAAGCAAACAGTAGCAGAAAGATTATTGACTGCAGAAATAATTTTCAAAAACCTTGGCTTTTAAAAACTGTATAATATTTGGTCTAGTGAGGTTATGAAGAGTCCTTAATTTGAAGAACCAGTTAGACAATTACCTGTGAAGAATGAAATTAGGCTAGTGATCCTATCATGGGAAAGTACCTTGGACTATTCAGCACTGAGTTCTCTTCTAGACCATTCTTCTTTCATTTTATTAAGTCAGTATGTTCATTTTATGTAGTTTAAGTAAAAGCTGTCTGCTGGCCCTGTTCTGGTGGATGTCTGATATCCAAAGATATCTTGGTACCAAGAGCACAGTACAGGTTATTCTGAAAAGAACCTGAAAGAAAAGTAAGACATAGTTACTAGAAAATTGTTAAAAGAGGTCTCTCTTTTTGGAGGAGACCAGGAAATGGGACATTCTGATTTCCTTGGAGGTGTTTAACTCATTGAATACTGGGGACTATGCAGAAGAAGAAAAATGAATGAGGATAGGCAGTTAGCAAAATTATCTGAACTGAAATTACAAACTCTTTTTAGTATTTTAGTCCTTGAGTGAAATACCATAGTCCAAAAATGCTTTTGTAGAGATAAAATGTAATGAGAGTATGGGATTTGGAACAGGAATAAAACAAAGCACAGTTCTACAATTGATGTTTTTAGGCATTTCTCCAGGGAGAGAAAATCTAGGTCCTGTAGTATTCGTGGTTTTGCATTTATTATTTGATATAAATGGAACAGATGGTCCCACATGCATGGTGAAAAAGTACTATATCTCCACGAGGACACAGGTTGAGAAGAATGTGAGCCATGGTCATCTCTTTGGGATGCTGCAGTGGTGAGCTGCACATGAGCCTGAATAGAACACATTTTGAGTCCAGAGAATTTTTTAATCCTCTAAAGGGAGAAAGATTTTTTTTCTCTCCTCAGGCTTTCCTCTCAGACAAAAAGAAAACTTCTTAGGTAAGTTAAAGACATACTGGGGAGGAGTGGAAATGGTTTTAGACCAACCAGGCAATAGGAAAGTTTTCTTATGAAAACAGATACTGCCTGGGATTTTGAGACTGCAAAACAACTGCTGGAAAGAATCTGTGTTGACTGAACAAGACAAGGAGAAAATTAGGGACTGGGCTGTGCTTTTTAGAAGGCTGTTTTCATGAAGCTATTGCTCAGTGAACTGTATGTAGCATGTTAGCATTAAACTTTAGTGTAACTTAAACACTTACACTGGAATTATCCATAAGTTCATGGAAATCCTCCTATTTTGATTTACTCTCTGGCACAAATTGTGACACTGTGTAAGCTCTGATTGCTTTTCCCCTGCCCTCATCTTCCATTGCTGCTTGAACACTTGGGGCAAAATAGTGATTTTCATAGAAAGCCACTCACTTGATGCCCCAGGTATTTCAAAGTAAATTCAAATCTCTTCTACCCAAGGACTGGCCAGTGCTTTATATCAGCTTGTATTGCTTTGCCTGAGTTTATTTCAAGGGTCCTTCTCCCATCCTTTTTTCTTTCTCACATGAGTATATGAAACCAAATTTTTATTGGGAGGCAGAAATGGTTTCCAAAAGAAGGATTATTGTGACCCAGTGCTAAAGGATGTTCAACTCTGGAACAAGGTGGTTCTGAAAGGATAGCAAAGGATAGCTAATGTAATAAAATGTAATGTAATAAAATCTCCTTTTTATTAGCTGTAGGATTCAACAAGGTAGACAGGTTCTTCTCTGTGAAACATGGTGTCCTGGTCAGTGCAGGGGTGTTTTGGGAGCAGGGGATCCACAGGAATGTCTCCTGGGAGAAGCTGCTGGAAGCTCCCCTGGTTCCAATCCCTGACCCAAGGCCGAGCAGATCTGGGAAGCTGATGTGCCTCTGCCAGGAATAGAGTCAAGAAAGGGAAACCAAACTGCACAAATAATAATAAAAAAACCCTGCAGAGCAGAGGGGATGAGGAGGTGAGAGAGACCAGAGCAGGGACCCCGAGGTGGGTGAGGAAGGAGGGGGAAAGGTGCCCGGGCAGAGGTTTCCCCTCAGCCCGTGGTGAGATGGCGGCTGTGCCCCTGCAGCCATGGAGGAGCACGGAGGAGCAGTCCCTGAAGGAGCCCGGGGGGGTCCATGTGGATTTGTAGCCCCTGAAGTGCCACGGGTGGGCAGAGGTGAAGCTGCAGCCATTGCAGGGTCACAGAGAGGGGCAGATGTGGATCTGCAGCCATGGAGGAGCCTGTGGCAGAGGAGGTGACTGTTCCCTCAGCAGCCGTGACTGTGAACCTGTCTGTCTTTTGCCCTAAAAATTTTTATTACCATTACAAAACCCCCAATATTTTTACTATTTATTTAAAAAAAGATCCTTTTTTTTTTTTGTACCATTAAAATCTGCCTGTTTTTTCCCCACTACCATAAGTGGGGAATGCAAACCTCCCTGTCCTTGTCTGGATGCCTTTGTGGGGATTTTCTCCCCCCTGCTCCCCAGATGCCTGTTGGGTACTGGCTGGGCCCAAACCCTGACACAGGAGGGAGTCTGTGATAATCTAGGCAGAAAACCACTGAACATGCTGGAGGGGGTTCTGCAGATGGTGATCTCCTGTTGGAAGCTGCTGATAATTGTCTTGGAAAGGAAAGGTGGAAAAAGTAGCTAGAGGGAAGAAGGGTCTAAAAGAGTTCGAGTGCCACGGGCTCAAAATATGAACTTAATGTGAACATTTGGTTTTAGGGTACACAGCTGAAATCTCTCAGCGTGGTTGTGAAGAAATTGTGTAGGCTATTGCAAAGGGCACTTCTGTCAGTGTGAGATGAATGTTTAATGCAATGTCATAATACCCAAACCTGCTTTAAATAAAGCATCTGCATAACATTGTTCATTGCAGCCGTATCCTTCACGTTAATTTGGGGCTTTTTCTTTCACACTTTTGTCCAGTTAGGGTCTAAATGTTATGTTGAGCCTGCTAGTGTGTTACTGCAGTCTTTATTTCACTGTTTTAGCTCAATTCTTCTTCAGACTAAAATCAGAGGCAGCAGCTTCAAGCTGTCAAAGGCTATTTTGCCTGGGAGGGAACTGGCTGGTCACACAGATGAGCCTGGGATCTGTGAGCACTTGACAGCCTCTCAGCACTTTCTCAGAGTGAATGAGGAGCTGATGAGTGAACAGCAGTGTCCAGCAGTGCTTTTTGATGGTAATGCCAAAGGCTTTTTACCAGCAGCTCCCCAGTGCAGATGGAGTTTTACAGAAATAGTCACCCAAGCATTTCTACTGCCATTGTGAGGGGATTGGCGTTTTTTAAATACTGGAAAAAACCGTAAAGGCAGAAAGCAGGTATGGAAAAAGTTTTGTAAAAATATGTGTGGATGGAGGAGGTTTTTCAGCAAATACTTCTCTCTGTCCCTGCAGCCAGGGCAGTAGGCACTGATTTCTTTGTCAGATTGTTACAGAAAATCAAAGATCAAAAGCACACCTGGGAACACGTGAATTAGACAGGGTTTAAGGAAAGAACTTCATAGCTCCCTGTAGAAGATGACAAGCTGATTAAAACCATGGACCAAAATATCCTCAGATTGTAAAAAGTGGAGGGAGAAACTGGGAATTTGCTGAAAATATCAGCTGTGATTTCACAGCCTGGGGATGTGTCATTTGCACCAGCTATAGCCTTCTGAGAAATAGTTGTTAGTAAAATGGCTAAAAAACTGGAAGAGCCCAGGTTCCTATTAGCATTCCTCAGAGAGGTCTCTTTCCAAGGTATTTGGCATTTTAGAGTGGTAAAGACCCCCCTCTAAACGGGGGAACTGCACAGGGCTGGTTGGGAAGAGTCAGTATTAACAAACATGACAATGGCTCAATTTGCTAACTTACTTTGCTACTTATAACTGCATCTGTAGACATAAGAATACTCCTGGGGTATTTGATAAATAAAAATAAAGAATATTACTACTATTTGATAAACTTGATTCATGAAAAGCAGTTGATACTAGAGAGCAATATGTGTATTGCAGTATTTCATTGCTAACCAACAATTTCTGTACCACCCAGGGCAAGCCTGGGTCTCAAGAGACTGGATGGTGACAAAAATGGGGGTAGTTACATGCAATGATTTAAATTATTTTTTTTCTTTATCTGCCTATAAATTAACTGTCTATGAAAGCAACAGGATTGTCATGTCAGACAAGTAGAGGACAGAACCAGAAAAATCCCCCACTCGTTAGCATATGTGGGCTTTGACTGACACTTCCCTTTCCCCAGAACTTGGCAGAGCAGAGTTAATTCTGGAATAATACTGGGCTCTGCTCTGGTGCTGACTACATGATGGCTATTTCTGCTCAGTTCTGTGCCTGGGTCCTGACCCAGCAGGAGAGGGAGCAGAAAGGAAAAATGCAAGATCAGAGGTGGAAGATGCACTAATCTTAATGACTTTGATCACCTTCACTAAACTAGAGCTCAGTGATTTTCCAAATTGAGATGTTGCAGCATGTTGGCAGTGGAGAGCAGCACTGCAGTGCAATTCACAGGATTACCTGAGGATCTTCACAGGAATGAAACAGCAGGGCACAGAAAGTAATGAAGGCAATGATTTCTCTGAGTGTGATGGCAGATGTTAAAAGGCAGCATGTTTTCCTGCCTAACCTGTCAAGACAAGAAAAAAACTGCCAAAGAAAGAAGCATTCCTGTAGGCAAAAGCCTCCGTACAGCTAGAGGTTTTTCAGATGGATTTGAAAGGCCTGCTGTCAGAAAATATCAGTCAATAGAGTGTGACATTTTTTCAGTTTGTTAAAGTGCAGCCTTTGATGTATAAAAAACCCAAAGGAGTTATATTTCCAGCGATGAACCACAGTGCTACAAGTTGATCTCTCAAAAAAAGGTAACTGAGGCTCCTGTGTTTCCTCTTAACTGCAGGTAATCAACAAGGGGACAAGAGCTACACAACTTGGCCACATCTTCTGATGCATTGCTTAATCAGCTCTTAGCACTCAGTGGGCTCAGACATGACTATGAAACAAAAATGAGTTTTGTTGTCATTGCATGTTGTCACAGCTGGCACTCAGTTATCCATTAACTCCCTTAAGGGATGATTACTGGACTCCACAGGCACATCCTGACTTGTGATTTGATGATCAGCCAGCAAGAAATGGCATCTTCCCTCTGGCATTCACCCAGGTGGGTGATGTGGTGGGGCTTAGAGCAATGACTGGAGGGCAGCATTCCCTGAGTCAGGGAATGGGTTGGAAGCAACTACTGCAGGCCCAGAGCTCCAAGAAAATATTAGTTACATTCCTGCTCACGTGTGAGAGAGAAAGAGAAGTTGTGGCTACACAGACAGAGAAGAAAACATACAAGAAAAATGTAAAACTTCTTCCTTTTTTTTGGTGAGGGCCTTGCATGGCTGTTAAATTAAAATCATGCATTGACTTACACAAAGTGCAGGAGCACAGGCCCACAGGTAGCGAGCTGAGGACATAAAACCATCACAGAGGGGACAATGAACAGACCTTGAGAGTACACCACAAGTTCTAATGTCTCCTATACTACCTCTACTCTTATCCTGGTGTCTGTAAGCATTTGTTACAACTAAGGATTGAAAGAAATTTGACAAATAGAGCATCAGCTCTGAGAATGGCATAGGAACATCCACTTCAGGTCTCCATGGTTGGAGGATGGAAACATTCACTCAGCTGCATTGAAAGAAATTGCTGCTTAAACACATAGAGAAAAGTGTGGTTTTAAAAAATCAAACAATACCTATACTTATGGCTCTGAACTGCTGTTAGACTTTAATTTCTTAACAGGAGTTGGGTCAACACCTCTACTTTTCTTCACTGGAAGGAAATGGGGTAGAAAAAAATGAGCCACAATAAAATAGAAATAATAAAAGGGTTAGAATATGAATTGGCTCCAGAGAAGTGATTCTGCCCACCTAGATTTTCCTCTTTGTCACCCACACTCATAGCTCAATCACTATTGATAATAATGCAGAGATGTTTTTTTAAAGAATGTATCTAAGGATGTGAGCTTCATCACTTCAAGAAAACCTAAAAACAAGCTTGTGTTCAGTGGGGCTGTCTAAAAAGCTTTTTCTTTATTTATCAATCCTTTCAAGTCCCCATGCTTCAATAATCTTGGGAAAAATTCATCTTTTTCCTATCCAAACTTTTACTAAAGGAGAAAAATTGTAAGAGTAGTCTGTGATGGTGAAACCATCTGTGTCTTCCTTAGGTTCACAGTTTTAGTTGCCAACCCAGAAATATCTTCTGCAAACACTTGTAAACTTTCTCCCTCATTGACTCTTAAGAGTCTCTCATGGTCTGTACAGCCATTACCTTCCTCTTCACGTTCTCCTTTAACATTTCTGTGGTATTGTGATTCCAGCATGCCAGGTGATGAAATGAAACCATCTTATTTGCAGATTCTTTCATTTTAGAACCTTTAATCCTGCAGGGTTTGATGTGCTTTTTTCCCCCAGACTTTATAACAGTATAGCATCACTAGGAAATTTTATGCTACATTTACATTTATTGCCCATGTCAGGCATCCTATGTCTTCCAGGCTGTCAGCATCTTTTAAAAGCTCTTTTACAGAGACCAGCAATGTGCAGTTCAGCAGGCTGCCACCAGCCTCTTTGCAAACCAATATAATTTAAATACTGTAAGCCAAGTAACAAGTTTAAAATAAAACTACCCCTGTAACTAAGTCTCATTCATTTTTAAACAGTAATTTCTGCTTGCCTTTTGTAATATCCTGAAATGGGCTGCTTGTACTCAGCATTCTTCCTCATGAAGTGTCTGTCTCCCCAGTAGGTTTGTTGCTGGGCAGTCTGTCTGGCAGCATCCCTGTGCTCTTCATATGGTTTTATATCCACAGCCAAAGCAAAAAAACCCCAAAACAAGAGGACTTCTGTCAAAAAGTCCCCCTGCTACATGGCTCCCAGCCCAGCCACCTGGGACAATGAAATTGCCCTCTCCTTCTCTGAGGTCTCTGTGCCTTTGTCTCTTAACAGAGATCTTCATGGTATATGCTGTCAAAGTGTCAGATACTTTTTTTTACCAAGGAAAATACCTGCTGGTGTTCCAGGCCAAAGTGTCTCCATCAATCCTTGCTTGGATGTGCCTTTTGGTGCAGCAGCCCAGTTCCTGGAGAGATGGGGTGAATCAGCAAAGCCTTGTTCCACAAGCTCAGCATCTCTTGTGCACACCAGGAGAAAGAAATGCACACATAAACTAAGCTAAAAAAAGAAATGAGGTTCGCAGGTGGGGAAAGAAGCAGTTTAACTTTGGCATTACTGTAATTGGATCCATGCAAAAATTCCTGCTGTTGAAATGGTCTCAGTGTTATCTGGCTAAAGTAGCAGTGTTAAATAAAGACAGTACAGCAACAAGAGATTTCTGGCTTTTTCTTAAGCTGTAATTTTCACTCATCTATACTTTCACAGAAACCATTTATTTCTGACCTGACTCCCAGCAGTGGATGATTCTTTTCACTACTTGGCACTCATGTGATTTCAGTGACAGTTTACCAACAGTTTGTTTAACTGCATGTATAGAATAATTTTATAAATAATCAATACGTTTTCTGAGCTACAGTTTAAACTCAAATGTTCTAACCATGTTTTCCATTCTTCCACTTCTGATCATTGTTAGAGGATGTTTCTTTCCTTTACAGTATTTCCTCTTGGTTGACTGAGGAGCATGCATGTGGTGGAGTGTTGCATTGGTGTGCTTTGTTCATTTATGAAAGGATGTTAAAAAATTATATTACATTTTAAAGCATTAGTCTGTCTGAATAACTCCTTGCTCCCACCTAGGGTTTATTCAGCCATCTTCTCTACTGAAACACTATTTTGTCTAAAGGAATGTATTTTTTAAAGGAATATGTTTTTAAATTTACATAGTAGCCAAAATGGAAGTCACAGCGTGTCACCCTTGCACTTGAAATGTGTATTACAAATTTCCCTGAGCACTGTTATAAGAAGAAAAATCTTAATGGAAGAACTATTGTGTTTCCATTGTGCTCAGGTAATATACATAATCTTATATATAATAGTTTTATAGACAGAATTGTTAGGGCTTTGGTTGAAATGTGGCAGGTTTAATTAATAGTCTGATGTGTTGGCCAACATCAGAGGCTTCTGCCAATATACAGTGTCTCCATTTACTTTTCCTGAGTGTGACTGGAGTTGAGGCACTTCAAAAAAAAATTTTGTCTCTCCACAGATCTTTGAGTACACAGAAACTGGTTTATTATGTTAAATACCTCCCTTGACTCCAGGAGACATTTAAAATTGAGTACTTTCTGTATTAATGCTATACAATTCCGTCAGTCAAAATGTGGCTTTTAGTACCCAGAAAGAATTCCAAATGCTTCAGACAGTGTTTTACCTCTCGGGATTCTTCAAGAGTTCAAAAACCTTCATTTATCAGAAGCAGAGAAAGGTCAAAGCCATAACTGAATCACTGATTTTGTCACACAGTACTCTTTACACAGCTTTTGCTTTTGAGGATCTACTACAATTAAGTTCTCCTTGATGTTTGAAGAAGTGATGTATTTGCATCATTATCTGATGCTCTTCATCTGTATCCAATGAGAGGAACAGACAGTATGTGGTACCTGGGGAAAAAAAAGCATTACAAACCCAAGTCCAGGCAGGCTGTTATTACACAGGTTTTCACTTATTCAAATAACTTAAACATTTGTAGCTGCCCTTAAATATTAGAGTGAGAAGTGGAAAGAGCAGGGCTTCATTCTGTCAGCTTACAGGATTTTAAGTACTTTTACTTATAGTTAATCCAGCTGCATTGCTTCACTTCTGTTTCATATCTCATTCTTCAGTGCCCTTGCAGGTGAAACTCCCACTGAGCTTAAAAGACTCTTGCTTGAGGTAGGACTAAAGAATCTAGCTCATTAATATGTTTGAATGAAAATAAAACCCTTGTGAGTTTTACAAACAGATCTGGCCTACAAATCTAGAAATGGGGTGAGCTTTTTGGTGCAGAAAGTCCTTTTCTAAATCCATGGATTGCAGCTGAAGAACAAAGCTAATTGTCTTTCCACTGGTGGACTGATTCTTTTTCAGGACAGAAAAAATCACCTTCAGCAAGCACACAGCTGTTAAAATGTCCTGGGTCACACAAATGGTGAATTCTGTCCCTTTTCAAAAAAGGTTTGTAACTCCTGTTCTGCTGAGTCACTACCATTTTAGTCCCTTCCTTTCAGCTCATTAATTTAATGTCAGTGCCTTTGAGAACTGTTGAGCTCCATCCATGTGGCTTTTGCCTCCTATTCCAAAATTAGTTTCTTGACTTCTTCCCTGCAGGTTGCTGTCCCTGTTGGTACTGCCAGGAGCCTGTAAAAAATGTAGAAAAAAAGAAAGAAGCATATCTTGTTCAGTCCATGGGTCTCCTGGAAGAAAGCTATCCCACAAAAAGTCTTGGGCAGCAGGAGCATTTGCTGAGGAATAACAGAACATTTGGGAAGTTTTATCTTTCAGGCTTGTTATGCTAATACTCAAGTCCAGCCATCGTTGTGATTTGCTTCTGTTTATGGCCCTCCTGTATCTAGCTGAGTCTTCTTAGTGATTGGCAAATTATTCTTAGACTGGCTTAGTGTGAGAGGCAGTTATTAGGTACTTTCTAAATTATTTTAAATACATAAAGAACCTAAATATTCCTGAAAGTGGTGAGTGGGAACTGTCAAGGAAACAACTTGCTGATGGAAACACAACATAATTAACTGCCTTATTTAAATGACATGCCAGGAAGTTATGAGAAGAGCTGGTAAATAAGGGACTGCAGCAGCAGTCCTTGCAGCTGTGACTGAGTGATCCAACCTTCTTCAAAGTGGCCTTATTACAGAGAAATGAGCTTTGGGACAAAAACAAGAACAGTGGTCATTTGAAGGAGTGTAAGGTCAAATTCACTACAGAGTTTATTAAACCATTTTGTCTTTTTGTGGTTTTTTTAGCCAGCAGTGGTGTGCTTGGAGTATATTCCCTGATTCCCAGATACACTGAGCAGCCTCTGGAGGACAGGCAGCACTTTAGAACCAGGCTAAAAACACAAATACTAAATCCTCTCATTTCATGTCTCAAGAGCATGCAGCCATGTCAGTCATCCCAGTTCTCCACACCACATATCACAACCTTTCCAAGTTTGCCTTTCGGGCTTGGTTATCTAAGCTGGAAGCTGAACTGAGCCTGCTGTGCTAGATGTACTCTGCAAAAATAAGGCTCACGGGGTGATAGTTTGGGATTTAGTTCTAGTTGGGATCTTAGGGCCTATTAGTATTGTTTAAACAGTAGCAATGGCCAAATGCTGTACAGACAGAGGAAGAGAAAGAAGTTTTGCCCTGAGGAGCTCACAATCTAAACAGCCAAGTATGGGAAAATAAAGACAGCGTGGAAGCAGATGCATGGCAATTGGCTGTGGCTTAACAGTTCCATTGAAAATGCTTTCTTAAATTATTTTTCTGGATGAAAGGTAGCCCGTCTGTCAGATCTGCCATTAGATGGATAGTTCCATGTAAGTGCCATGGACAGGGTTAGTAGCAAGTTAAGTCTCACCTGTGAGAAGGCAGTTGCTATGGGAATCAGTTACAGAATCAGGAATCATTAGGAGGTCACTTGTCCCATCTCCTGCTCAAAGCAGGGCCAACCTTGAGTGCAGACCAGGTTGATCACAGCTTAATGTGGTCTGGTCTTGATAAAAAACTTCCAAGGATGGAGATTTCACAATCTCCCAGGGAAAACTATTCCATTCTTCATTGCCCTCATCATGAAGTTATTTTGTTTATATTCTTTGGGCTTTATCACCACTATTATTCTCCCACCATGCACATCAGTGAAGAGCCTCTCTCTCTGTTCTCAGTTTTCTCTTCACAGAAAGAGAAGGTTTCAGTCTAGTACTAAATCCCCCCAAGCTTTCCCTTCTTCAGCCTGAACAAGCCCAGTTTGCTCACCCTCTCCTCATGGAGCAAGTGCTCCAGACCCAAACCATCTTGTCTGCTGTCCTCAGGAGTCCCTCAGTTGTCAACTGGAGGGGAATAATCACTGTCTGTAGTTACTGGATGCATTCTGCTAACATACCCCAGTGTGCTGTTCATCTTTGTTACCTGCAGGGCACAGCACTAACTCAGGAATCATTTCCTGTTCTCCAGGACTCCTGGATGCTTTTCAGCAGCACTGCTCCTCAGCCAGTTAGTTGTCACACAGAGTTAGTCCATCCCAGGTACAGGGATTCACATTCATCCTTGATGAATTTCCTTTCTGTCCAGTCTTTCAAAATTGCAACTGTCCCTCCAAGTGTATTGCTAATCCCCCTGCTTTGATATCATCTGCAACCTTGATAAGTGTGCATCCTCTTTCCTTCTCCAGGTCACTGATACAAAACATTAAAGAGTACATCTGAAATGAAATACTTTGAGCCTGACAACCCAGACAGTTTTTCACCCATCTAGTCCACTTACCTAGATTATAGCAGCACAACTTGGATACAGGAATGCTCTGGGAGACTGTAACAAAAGGCTAGTGAGATCCATGGGTCATTTCTCACAAGAAGGCAATTGGTTTGATTAGACATGATCTACCCTCAGTTAATCAAGATCTGCTAAATGTCGTGTCCTTTGCCTAGAAATGTGTTTCAAGAGGAATACTCCATGATTTTCCTGGGGGCCAAAGTGAGGGGCTAACTGGCCAACCAGACTATAGTTCCTCAAGCTGTCTCACTTGTCCATTCTGAAGATGGATATAAATTTTGGCCTTTCTCCAGTCAACTGGGATCCCTTTGATCTCCACGACCTTTCAAAGATGACAGGGTTGCCTCAATATGACATCAGTCAACTCTCTCAACAACCTTCAGTGAAACCCATGGGAACCCATGAGTATGTTCAGGGGAAGCAGGATAAGTCAGGAAATACGTTCTGAATTCAAGGGCACAGAGGGAAATACTGAGGTGTTTGTGAGAGAAGCTATCTTAACATAAAATTAGGACATGGATGGGTATTTCTTTTTGACTCTGCTCTTTTTGTCTTTTGACTCTGGTGTGTCACTTTCATGTAATTAAGTGGGAATATAATTTATTTGTGGGTTCATATCTGTTGGAGCTGGATTTCAGATATCAGTTTTATTCTCAAGTGTGAGAGAGCAGGGACTGCAGATCCAGCTGAGCTGTTGGTGAGTGATTCCTGGTGTCACATCTTGCCAAAACAGGATCCCTTTGCCACCCTACAGCCTCTATGGCTTCCATCTGCTTTACTTCTATTACTAGGTCATCTCAGTTGATTCAAATATTTACCCTCTTATCCTTTTTAATTCAGGGTTTCTCTTCATTCCTTCCCCCAGTGAGTCCCATGTTCTGCTCCTCTTCTGCTGGGCTGAGAGTTCATTGTTTGGGGGCTGGCAGGGCACCAGTTCTGGGGTGACAGATGGGGCAGACTGCAAGCCAGGCAGTTGCCTCCCAGCCTGAATGATATTTTAATAAGCACAGAGAGGTGACAGAGAGAGAAGCTTCTCACTGGAATGACTGGCAGTTTTGTTTTCAGCCCAGAGGCACTAATAGATGAGTTTTGGACTCAGTCCAAAGAAAAAAAATCACAGAAACTAGAAGCAGAAAATCCCATTAGCTCCTAAATTATCCCTCTTTTTTAAGGGTCAAAGAAGGTTTTTCTTTCCCTCTCTCTGGTCCATTATCCAGATGGGGACTTGTTTCCCTGGTTTTGGTATTTCAGTTCTTTTAGGGATTCTATACTTGGAGAGACTTGCCCTTTAGTGATCTTTTTGTTTTCCTTTTGTTTGTTTGTTTGTTTGTTTGTTTGTTTCATTCATTCATTTTCTCGCTGTCATCCTTCCTTCCCTATACAATCCCTCTTCTAGTTTCCTTACACCCTTCACAAATTCATGGTGAAGTCTGTCTGAAAATGGGGCTCTATCAACTTACTTGGCTTCCATCTTCCACAACCTGTGAAGCAGAGCAGTGCCAGGCAATTGCATCTACACTGGAACCTCTGGAGCATGTGTCCTCTGCTCCCTGCCCTTCAGCTCTAGCTCAGTCAGGCACTACAGGATCTGTGGAGGGCTTTGTTTCATCCTTGGTCTTGTGAATAAAAGGGAGCTCTGGCAAACCCTCAGCAAAATCTGAAATCCCTCTGCAGTGTGAGCAACACAGTGTTTTGCAGACAAACCATAGGACAGGCCGGGCTTTTGAAGCAGAAAATTCTTTTTCTTCTTGAAGTACAGAGACAAATTGTCCAGCTCTTTCTAGGAAAATATCAAAGTGCTGCTGGGATATAAACTGAGAGACAGTCCTGTACACTGATCAGAAGATGCACTGGGAACTTCTCAGTATTTGGCCATAGAGCATTATGTCTATTGGCAAGTTTCAGGTCTGTGTATTAACTGGACTAGGAGTTTGAAATTAATGCAACTCCTGCTAAAATATGCTTCTTTTTCCTTTCAGATACAATGATGACACTGAAGGTTCAGATCATGTTTGTCTTCCTTTGCTGCATGATTTTGCTGCCTACAGATGGCTTCCCAGCAGACACCAGCAGTGAATTTCGCTCTGCTTTCTCCGTGGCCAGAACCAGCAGCATGGAAGGCAGCTCGGAGATGGTCATTACCTTTGACAAAGTGTACGTGAACATTGGCAACGACTTCGATCCCAAGACTGGATTGTTCCGCTGTCGGATCCCGGGAGCCTACTACTTCTCCTTCACTGTTGGGAAATACCCAAAGAAAAACCTGTCTGTCATGCTGATGAGGAACAAGAATGAGGTGCAAGTGATTGTCTACGATGAACATCACCGCAAGGAACGGAAGGTGGCCAGCCAGAGCGCCATGCTGCAGCTCGACTACGGTGACACCGTCTGGCTGCGTCTGCATGGGGACCCCAAATATGCCCTTTACAGCAACGTGGGTCCCTATACAACTTTCAATGGCTACCTAATCTACCCGGACACTTCTGCCTTCTTCCAGAATGCTCTCAGCTCTCAGGAGCTGGAGCCACACCATCACACTGTTCAGCAGCTTCCCAGGGAGCCGAATGAAGCTTCAGAAGGACACGTGTTGTCTGATCAACCAAAGAGGGAACAAGACCCTCGCTCTGCATTTTCTGTTGCCCGCTCACAGAGTCTCCTGGGGACAGATGACAAGCAAACCCAGCACGAGCCAATCACGTTTGACACAGAGTTTGTGAACATTGGGAAAGATTTCAACTCCTCCACTGGCGTCTTCTCGTGCCGCATACCTGGTGCATACTATTTCTCCTTCACCATTGGCAAAATGCCCTTTAAGACAATGTCAGTGAAACTTATGAAGAACCACAACGAGGTGCAAGCCATGATCTATGATGACAACCACTCCAAGAGGCGGGAGATGCAGAGCCAGAGTATCATGCTGCCTCTGCAGTATGGGGACACTGTCTGGCTCTACAGCCACCAGCATGATGGCTACGGGGCCTACAGCAACCACGGCAAGTACATCACCTTCACGGGCTTCCTCATCTATCCAGAGGCTCAGCCAAAATGGCTTCCAGGTGCCAGCTCACCCCAAGGATCAAATAATTAAATCGATGTGAAAGGAGGATAAGAAGAGCCAAGATGCCATGGACCTGGGTGTAGCTTCTCTTCAGATACCATCCTCTACTTTGAGCATGCTAACCTGTGTCTGGTGCTTTCCTTATGCTGCACGCTTGTGCCCTGCCTGCAGGGCTACTGCTGTGTCTGTCGTTCATCCATAGAAAGGTCTTTCCAGGTATGTGTGTGTGTGTCCTGTGTTGGTGTTTGATTTGAGCATAAAGCATGAGGTAGTTTTGGGGCTGGAGTGGGGCAGTGTAGTGAGATGCTGAGGATCAGGGAACCACTGCAGTAATGTTACTGCAGATCCACAGAAAGCAAAGGATGTGGTGATTTTCCTTGCATATCTGATGAGGGAATAATTGTAATGAAAATGAATGTAATAAAAGTACAAAATATGTAACATTTTTTTTCAGCTTGGAATTTGTTGTTATTTGTGTGACTTGTGTGCTTCCCAGTGGCTCAGGTACCAGTTGAGGAGAGGAAGAAGCATGGTGATTGTAAGAGCCACAGTCTGTGTTACTGAGCCAGTCTGCCTGTGGACACTCCTTCTATCATTCATGTGCATGAAGTGTTGGTACCTCTTATGATTTTATTGCAGGTTTCACAGTATATGGTGCTTTTTTCAAAATCTGAAGTTGTTGAAGTAAAGCTGTGTTTGATAATCTCAGCTTCTACTTAGTGAAAATAAATATTTAGAAATTAACAAAAAGTAGGCTTCTAGCCCATGTAGTGAAGGGTTTAAATCTGTGAGCAGTACCATCCTTTGAAAGATCAGAAGCCCAGAAAGTAGGAAGAATAAAAAATGTGTTTTAAAATCTGCTAATACTTGGGTCTGGAGCAGGCCAGGTGTGAGCAGCATCACGCCATGCAATGACACTGCTGACTGCAAGGGCATTGGGTTCTCCAGAAATAAGGCTCATGCTGCATCAGCAACATGAAGCAGGACCAAAGGCACCAGGAAGTGGTATTTTCAGCACCTGTGTTCCAGTGGCTTCTTAAAGTGTTCCAGTGCTGCTGCAGAGGGGCTGGTGTGGCTGCAGAGGGCCATGGTGTGTTCCTGCAGGGCAGTGGGCACTGGCAGTGCCAGCCACAGCAGGGAAGCAAGAGGCTGGAAGGGCTCATCTGGTGCTGCTGCACTTCAGCTAAACTCTGGTTTGTCACCCAAAATGCATAAACTGCAACTGGGCATCACCTGAAGTGCACACAAAACTTTGTGATATCACCTGAGTTTAATTTATAACCTGCTCAACAGATTGAAATAACTCTTAAACTGATCTTAACAAAATCCTGGACTCAAAACTGTGCGTTTGTGTCTGAGTCACCAAGGCAATCCCCTCAACCTTTATCCAGACATTTGTATAACTCAGGCTGTATAGGCTCCAGCAGGACAGTGTTCCCATGCACCAGTGTCATCCTAGCTCAGCCTTTTGATGGTACACTGCCCAAACTGCAGCCACTCCCTGCTTGTGTCACTCCATCCATATCCCAGACATCACAGCCTGAGGGCATATTTGGGAAAAGGATGAAAGGGAGGGATTGGAGGTATGTAAAAAAACCCAAAACAAAACCAATCAAACAAAAAAATGTCCCACACATTAGGTGGGACACTTCCTTACTAGAGGGTATTATTCAAATAAAATGCTGACTTTAATTCCTACATCCTTTTGGGGGAAAAAATAAAACCAAGCAACAACCAACCTGCTTTATGAGCTGTGTAAATCTGTCTTCTCCTGTCATAGCCCTAACCTGACCTCAAAAATCATTCTCTGTGCCATTTTGCTTTCAGGCTTCTTATTCCTGCCTCACCATTTCTCCTCCCCATCTGTTGGGCAATAACAGCTTAGAAAATAATTAACTAGGTCAAAAGCCATCAGTTCCCACTTTAAAAATCACACATGCCTCCTTTACTGAACATGGAAAATTATGAGTACATTAACAGGGAATTATGGATCCCACTATTCAAGTGCACACAATAAATGTTCAAAATTAATGTGCCTACAATGGCAGCAGAAAATCCAATAGAAACAAACAAAAAAATCAAAGCAAACCCTCCCAAGTAGATAATTACATCTATTTAATTCTACAGTGAAATGTGTGCGACGCAGGAAAGTTAATGATCTCTTTCTAAAAAAAAAAGTGTGTTTTTCTATTTTGATTGTGTATTTATTAGGTTTGGCTTGTAAAGTGCCATAGCTGTGCAAAAAAACTTCACAGAGGAGGTATAATCTGCTGAAGAATTAACTAGGTCACAATTCTTAGGAATTTAAATGAGATTTAAAGAAGTGTTTTCCAAACTGATAACTGACACTAAGCTATGGATGTATGTAAATATAAAATGCTATTACTAGAAAGCTTCATGGCATACATACACTTACAGGTTACTTTTTGAAGAAAAATGAATACATGAGCTGGGACATGGACACATAAAACGTGATGCCACGTGAGTAGAAAGATGAAATTGAACATTTGACCTATATCATGAAACACAACAGCATCTGCTTAGCTGGATACTGGAGAAGATAAAAGATAATGTATCTGGCTGAAACCTCAGGGGGAATGTAAGGAGGCTGAACTGAATTGTCTGAAATGAAGTCAGCTAGGATGGCAGTGTAACATCCTGGAAAAAAAACTGCAAGGGCATCTCTCCAGTAAGCATCAGTGATCCTGATAGATACCACATCTAAAAAGCACTGCCCCCTTCAGCACAGCCCTCAAAAAACAAAAATATTAAAAAAAAAAAAAAGTGAAGTGCACTTTATAGCTCTGTCCTATTTCTTTTAAAAATAAAAGCTAATTGTACAATGCCCTGAATGATGTAAATAACATTCAAAATAACCAAGGATACAGCTGAAGTCAGGTGTGTCCTGCAGTGCTTTCCCTTATTAAGTGTCTCTCTTGGCCCTGGCCAGGTTAGAACGATAGAAATGTTTCAGGGATGCTAAATGTGAAGGCTTCTCCTTCCAGGGCCAGGAAGCCAGGAGGAGGGTGGTGTTTGCAGGGCAGAGCCCCTTGCACAGATCACGAAATATTTCGTCAGCCAGCTGGGAAAAAAACCTAATCCAGATATTTTTATCCAGGCCCTGCATGGAGCGAACCTGATAGGCACAGTAAACACCAGTGAAAAGGAGCCGATCAAACTCTGTGAGACTCAGAGGGGTGTCAGTCAGTGAATAGTATCTCAGATGCTGCTCAATCTCTGTTGGTGTTTTAGGAACTTCATCTTCTAAAATCTGCAGGAAGCGCCGTGCCGGGCGCAGGGAGGCCAGCTCTTCATCCCATAGCTGGGTTGGCCTGTTGGCCTGAATATCCAGCCCTCTCCAGAGCATCTGGAAGAGAAGAGCAGCATGCACATGGGAAGTCCAGCCCAAACTCTCCACCACTTATAATCAAGACATAAAGCCATCTGTAACACTGCCAAAGCTCAGGCCAGAACAAGAGGCGTCTGCTCCCTGACTCACTGCCCATGTCCCACCTCGTCCCACCCCAAATCCTTCTCTCCAGAACCACACCCCTTTTCTGACCAGCCCCATGCCTCTGTTTCCCCAGGGGACTCATCCAGCTCTCACCTCCCACCCTGCCTCTCCAACCACAGTCCCTCCCTGACACGGCCACCCTGGGTGACAGGGGTCCCACCTCAGAGCCGCGAGGTGCCATGGAGAGGTTTTGAACCCTCCAATGGGAGGGAGCACAAAACCCACTAGGGCATCATTGCCAAGGCATTATCCAGTGTTCCCAAAACCCAGCAGGGATGAGAACAAGCAGAACATGTGATGTTTTTACATGCAGGCAGGTAAACGCCCCAGGAGACCTCTAACATGATGTTGGCGTCCTCTGAGCCCTGGTGGGGACCTCTGGCTCTGGCACCATCTCTGCTGCGAGGATGTTCATCTGGAAGAAATCAGGCAGAGTTTGGTAATGCAAGGCCACAGCCCTTCCTGTTTATTTTTGTCATTTGGTTGTCAATAACGTCTTCAGTATTCCTGAGCTGCCACTGATGGTTTGCCAACCGTGACGGATGCTGAGCATGTGATTTTGATAAGCAAAACAAGCTTCTCAGGGGAAGCAGGAGTGGTCAAGGGAGGCAAAGTGTAAATTCTGGATATGACAGCCCTTAATCCTGCCAACAGGGCTAAAGCATACAGCAGCAGAGGCACTTGCTTTGACAGGCAGCAAGGAATCCCCTCATGCCCAGTACAAGTGTGTTTTGGTTTCTTGGCAGTCTTTACTGGAGAAGAGAAGGAGGGTGCTGGGAGGCTTCTTGACCTGATGGTGGAAACATAGCCTGATGCCCATCCTGGTTTTATACTTCTTCCCTGAGCATCTGCTGATGGCAGGAGCAGAGAGTGAGTGTAAAAGAAACCTGGTTGGATGTATTATGGCTCTTCTGTCCAGCTGAGTTCTTGCTGGACCACCCGACATCACTTCAACTGGGAAAAATGGATACAAGGCCAGAGGAATGAGTTTACCAATTGGAGAGTCACATTAATCCTAAGAATTCCTCAATTTTCATTTACTAATACTGCAGTGCGTTAGCTTTCTGCATTTGTTTTGCCTCTGTTCTTTCTTTCTTTGTGAAAAAAGGAGTCACAAATACCCCTGGTCTGGGTGAGGGGGAGGCTGCATCCTCTCCCTTCTGTGTTGATCAGCAGAAGTCATATAGTAGAGACCTTTTGCTACATCTTACAGACTCATCCTTCAGGTCAAGAAACACGAAACAGAAAAAGTTGATATAAAAAAGTAAGCTCTCTGACACATTTTTTAATTTTATGGATGAAGACTTTTTTTTATGTAAAGAAGAGGGAGGATTTATATTGAGCACTCCAGAGTTAAGGCAAGCAGGTGATTATGGAAACTACAGAAAGCATTTAATACTCTGTGTGTGTGATGACTACTACAAAGCCCTGCTTCCAACTTTCCATTCTTGATTAAAGCCTTTCAGGGAGATGAAGAAGCAGCTGTCTTAAGAAGTGCACTGCCACCCCCCAGGCTAGGAGGTTTGTTTCTCTGCACAGCTGCAGGCTCCCTGATCCAAGCCAGCTGTGGCTTTGGAATGTGAGTGGGGATGAAGCTGCTCTCCTACTTGTTCAAGGACGTGCTAGCAGGGCTTTTTGCCCAGGTAAAGAAGCTGCATCATTTCTTTGCTGGTCTTCCCTCTGCTAACTGATCTGCTCAGTTCACAGACCCTCTACTGATTGGCAGCAAAGTCAGTGAATTTGTTGAGTAGCTGTCAAACTGCTCTTATTAGTAACTTCGAGATTTATGCAGTGTTAGTTTTTTGAGTAAAACAAAAAAAAATTTTAAAAAAATGACAAGTAATTTTTAAAATAATGACATAAATGTTTTGCGGAGGTGGAAACGGTCCCTTATTTACTTTATCATTCATCAGGTTTAGGGTTTTTTCAAAAAAAAATCTCGAAATAGCACAAACCTTGTTGCCAGACAAGGCTTTTTCAGCAGAGACATTTCAGAAAATCCCCTCCCCACCACCAAAACCAGCAGCAGGTCTTCATCCTGCAAGTGGGTACACGTACCTCCCCCAGTGACCATCCCCAGCTGGGACCCCAGCTCTCTCCTGCCCCAGCACACTGCCTGAAGCATTCCCCCAGCTCTGGAGCAGCAGCCAGATGCCCTCTGGCACTGCAGGAACATTTGCCAACCCAAGAAACCTCATTGCTATCAGGTGCCACTCCTACCTGTCACCCTCTGGGATCCAGCAAACACCCACAGGACCAGCCAGGCGTGGAGCTGCTCCGGGGCCATGGCAGCCCTGGGCTGAACCCTTTGCTGCTGCCTCTCCCCTGCCTGCTCCTGCTCCTGCTCCTGCTCCCAGCAGCCTCTCTTGGAGCACATCCATCGTTGTTTCTTGGTTGCAAAGCTGGGAAGGGCTTGCAGTTCCACTTGCCGACCCTGAAGGATATTTTCCGTCATGTTTTGGAAACTCAGAGGACTTTGTTGTGAAGTTTTGTTGGCAGAACTAAGCTTCTTTTCCAAAGACTGTTTCCCTGCTCTAGTTTATCATGGGAAGTTACTACTTGAAAGGAACTGCATGTGACTGCCTCTGAAGGCACCTGGACCTCTTGGTCCATTCCACCTCTGCACAGTGCAGCTGTCACATTTCTGTGATACTTGTGCTCAGCTCCTTGGCTTTATTTTCAGTTTTCCATTTTCCTGAGTTCCAAAATCCACAATCTCAAAGTGTCAGATAAGGCCATGAGTCTGTGCAGATTCATGGAAGGGTGGTAGCAGCCAAAATATACAAGCAGGCAGAAGAGATGTCATTCATTCCATTCTGTATCAAACCTCCCAGAGGGACAACTCAAGAGACTGACCAAGCAAACAGCAAGGATCAGAGCCAGCCTGGCTTTAGCACCTCATTGTCCTGTGACAAGACTTCTGGGCTCCAGTGAGCATGGTCTGCCTTAAAGGGCTCCATCCCACTGCACCTACTGCAGAAAAAGAACCCCCTCAGCCCTCTCACAGCTTTTTGAAGATGTGATGTGTGAAACACGGCATGCTGCCACCTGGCCTACCTCACAGTGGTCCCAAGATCTCTGTTCTGCAGAGGTGCATGGCCCAGCTGAAACTCCCATCTGGATTTTAACTGGAGATCACTCATCAGGACCTGTACAGATGGTGTGGTGCAGGTGAGCACCCTGACACCCAATAGTCACACCCTCAGGGAGAGAAGTCTGCTGGCCCAGCTGTAGGGAGAACTGCCAGACTTCTGGAAAACATCAGCAAAACCTACTGAGCTGGGGAAGCTCCACATGGTGACTGAGAGTCGTCACCTGAAGCCTTTTTGTTGCTGCAGTACCAGAAAATTTCTTTTCTAAATACTGTAAGTCAGATACATCTGGCTTACAACTCATCCAACATCCTCTTCTAGCTGAGAAACCCAGCCCAGGCAAAGAAGCTTCCGGGAGGCTGTGGACCAGGATTTGGAATGACAGAATGATAATCAGAGAATGGCTTAGGTTTGGGACCTTAGGGATCATCTACTGCAACCTGCCTGGCACGGGCAGGGGTGCCTCTCATCTAGATAAGGTTGCTCAAGGCCTCAAGAGGGAGCTGTGTGCTCCATCAAGCTGACCACAGCCTTGCCCACCAAGCACAAGGAACCCAGAGCAAGCAGGCACAACTGGCAAGGATGCAGTGGAGCAGGGGAGGAGGTAGTGTGCCCAAACTGGCAGCACTTTGTGTGAGCTCTTGTGCCCTGGGATAATGTGTCTGGATGAGTAAATTGCATTCTTCAGCTCCTAGATTTCTTCAGTGAGAATTTGGGTCCATTACCAACTATTCCACCCATTAAAGACCTGCTGGAGCCCACGCCTGTCCCCACGGGGATGGTTACTTTTTTTAATGGAACATAGGCTGGGAGTCTTGGCACAGTGCCTCAAGCAACCTGGGATGGAGTAAGGAGAATGAGGAGGAGGTTGGTGGGGGGGGACATGCTTGATAAGGAATTTTCACAGTAACAGAAGTGGTGCTGGAACTTTTCTGTCTTGTGCAATATGCATTGGCATGCAAAGAGTCACCACAACAGAAAACAAGAGAACCAGCTGTGGAACATGTTGCAGGAAGGAATGAAAAGTACATTTCCTATTTAATCAGCTCAATTGATGGCAGATTCAATGTGGTGCTAAGAACTGCATAAACCTCTGAAGCTTCTGCTGATTGGTGTTCCCACCTCTTTCCTCTTTCTCCTAGAAGAGCTGTAATCTTTAAGGTGAGTGGCAAACAATACTGATTTTGACCAGAAAACACTGTTCTGAGTCACATCCCAAACACTGCCAGCCATAGCAGTCTGAAACAAATTAAAACAATTTGAAAAAAAATAATTAGAAGCCCATGCTGACCAAGCTGGAAACAAGCAAACATGAAATCTGATTCCTACCATACAGTTCAGCTCTTTATTCTTGCAACCAGATTAAATTGTAGTCACGATGGGTACTTGCCCCTTTTTTTCTTATTACTGTCTCATCCCTTCTTTCATCCCATACTTTAACTTCCCCCAGTCCCCTTTTTAATTAGTGCTCTTAAAAAGCTTAAGCAGTGATTCAGAGAATTCCTAAAAACAGCTTGTGAATTAGTTTATGACAACTCTTGTATAAGAGTTTTAAGACCTTAAGGAGGTCAGTCAGCTTTCTCATACAGAATTGTATTACAGATTTTCTGGACTAAGGAGAAGGCACATTATTAATGGATGACTGCTGTAATGTAATCCAATTCAAACAGGTGGTGGGTGGACTTAAACGACAGTATTTTTCCAACTGTTTTGGAGAGGGTGGAGATTTTCCACAAGAGCAAAGATAGGAATTAGTATTGCATCACACAGCTCAAAATAATTGGCGTAGTGATTAAAAAAAATCATAGACTCTTGTCTATGAGACAAGAGAAGGGAGATCTTCCTGGCTGCAGGAAAAAGCACAGTCTGAAGATTCTGGAAAACATAAAGGCTGCTTGATTGTGAAGAAAAAAGCCAACAAAAGGGAGTGGCACGTGAGAGATGTTACCTGCAGCTCCTTCTGCTGGGAGAACAGGCACTGACCTAATAATTTGCAAGGAAACAATGCAGTGATGTCCATGACTGTTATAGCCTGGACCCAGGTACAACTTCTGTTGTCCTAATAGCTGTATTAGAACCATTTACAAAAGCTTTGTGTGTTTGCTGTATTCTTAACAGTCTTCCCAAAACCCATCTTGGAGCTGAGATCCTGCTGTCCCATTGCTTAGGATACACAGCTGCTTCAGAATAATCTCCTAGCAAGCTCTGAGGTCAGGATTTATACCTCAGGTTAGGATTTATACCTCAGGTTAGGATTTACACCTGCATGGACAGCAGGCAAAAGCAGTGTAGACAAAGCACGGGAGCTACAGGGAATGCCTGGACTCCATTTAATTTGCAAACCAAGAAGACAAATCCAGAGTCCTACAAGTCAAAACAGCAGATAAACATCTCCCAGTTGGATTACCAGGGTTATAAATTAGCACCCCTCACCTTGGGCTTTTCATCTAGTTTGAAAACAACATTCATGTCACCAAAGCAGGAAAGAATCTCATAGGAATTTATTATTATAAATACTATGTTAGAACAGAACGGATGGTGTCGTGCATCAGCTCCCTTCTGCTGCTATTTTGCTTCTTCTTTTTTGGCTCCTGCTTCTATCTTCAGGGGTTCTGGAGCTGCACGATAGGCTGGAAATGCCTCCCAAGGACTATTCAGATCAAACTTGCGAAATTCCTGGGACAGCTCCACAGGTTCTGCCACCACCCGTTTGACTTCATCGTCATACCGCACCTGGAGCAGCGCAAAGAACACATGACAGTGTCTGCATACAGTCCCCATGCTGACCCAGAGCACCCCATGGTACAAGCAATCCCATTCCTCTCTCCCACAGCTTCAGTTCTCCTAAAGAAGAGCCCTCCAAATGCCACCAAGGTCCCTGGGCTCTCCAAGAAAACCCTTCTTTGCTCCTACACACCTCAAGTGTCCTGGGTCACCACCCTGAACACAGAGTTTCCAACATGCAGTCCATCTGAAGGGCACATGAAATAAAACATTTACCTTGCCATATGATAAAGGAATTTCTCCAGTCACTGAAATAAGGCAGCCTATTCACCTGGCATAGCTGGGGAATCTTCACAATGTGGCAGTTTGTTTGGTTTTAATTGTCCTTCTCAAGTGTAACACTCAGAACATGGGACAAAAAGACAACCAGGGCAAAGTGTGGATGAGTACCAGACACTTCTGACTGCCCTGATTTATCCCCATGCAAGTCCAGAATTCCAAACCACAGCTCAGGAGATACTGCCTGGTCCTCACCTGCAGGATTTGCTGTTATTTCTAGTTTTCTTAAAACCCCTGTTGCCTGCAGAACCTCACTGTTTTCTCCCAAGACTCAACTCAGAACTGCACAAAACGACTGGTTCTGCAAGGCAGTCATTAGGAACTAGACAGATACCAAACACACTCATTTCCCTTAGGTATGACATACAGAGGTCTGGTAAATGGCAAGAGACAGTTCAACTTGAGTTTTATAACCTAGGTCTACAAAAGGAGGAGTTCCAAATGCATTAAGAACAGTTCAGTCCTCCTTTCCTTTAGGAGTCTCTGTCTTTGCAGTGAGAAGTTTAATCTTTCAGAAGACATGGTAAAAGCAGAAGCCCTTTCTCTACCTGACCTGACATGTCTCTGGTCATGAAATCTGCTCCATGTCTCTGTCATTAGGCTGCCTTATTACAGACAACATTTTTTGATGACTTCCAGTTTCCATGTAGGAGATCTACACAACTCCTCTGGGATACAAGCAAGTGAAAGACTCTTAATGCCTTTCAGACAAAGCACTGCAACGCAATCTCATTTCTGTACTGAAGCTCAGGTAAAAGTATTGGAGACATTTGGTAACTTCAGACATGAGCATATGTCCTACCTCCACATAACCAGAGAGTGGAAAATCCTTCCGGAAAGGATGGCCCTCAAATCCATAGTCTGTGAGAATTCTCCTCAGATCAGGGTGGTTGGCGAAGAAAACCCCAAACATGTCCCAAACCTAAATGAAAGGGAGTTGCATCAGATTAGGAAAAAAAAATAAAACCAACCAACAAACCTTTATGTATTATGTCCATAAAATCTCAGTTCTATGCAGTGCAGTGAAACCGATGCAGGAACTCACCCAAAAGCAAATCAAACACCCTTTTATCTCCTGTTTTGAAAAGGCAGCCAGTTTAATGAGGAAAATGCAACCCCCCTCCACAAAGATTCTGCTCCCAAGTACACTGGCTCTCACCTCTCTTTCATACCAGTTTGCTGCCTTGTGCACAGACACAGCTGAGTCAAGAGGGGTCAGCTCATCCGTGTAGGTCTTCACGCGGATCCGACTGTTGAACCGCAGAGACAGGAGATTGTAAACAATCTGAAGCAAAACCAGAAAAGGTGTTAGTCTTGCATGGCATTTATGGATCTCTCTGCAGTACAGCACTGGGCTAAGCAAAGGCACACTGAAATTATTTCAAGTATTCTGGATCAGCAGAATCCCATTCAGCACTTTGGAGCTGGGAACTAAAAGGCACTGTTACAACTGAGGTTCCAGTAGTTTAACACTTCTATCTTTAGAAGCTGCCTTTTAAATCAGCTCTTCTACCATCCAATGACCCCTGCTCACCCAAGAAAGGGAATCAGGAAAAGGAAGGGAGACCCACAGGTTGAAATGAAAACGGATTTAATAAAGTGATAATAAAAGTAATATCAATACAAAACACACAAAGCTATACTTGGCTCATATAACACCTGCATGCTCCCAGCAGTGGATGCCACGTCAAACACTGCAAGCACCACAGCTCCCAGCAAGAGTGCAATGGCCACAGAAACAGGAGTGAAGGCCTCAGGAGCAGAAGGACAGTCAAGAACCTCCAGAGATAGCAGTCACTGAGGAAAGAGACCTGTCACCATCAAACTTCCCATTTTATAGGAACCCCTGTAGTATGAGTTTGACTACTGCTTCCACAATCACATGTTAAACAAAACCCAGCACTTCTTAGTAGATTTTCCCTTTGCTGTCAGAAAGCAAAATATGGGGTCAGAACTGCAACAGCACTCACTGCACTTGTGAAACTCTCCAAGTCCCGCATCTCTGAGCAGCTCTCACCTCAAAGCGGTACTGCCGAGACGGGACATCAACAGCAGTCAAGTCAGCCAAGGATTTAAACTGTGCATTTGTGTGATCTCGAAGGAAGGTCAGGACTGGAATGATCCCATCTGGGTGGATGAGAAGTTCCAGCTCATTGAAACAGGTCACCTGATGAAAACAGAGGAAAGGGCATGAGTACAAACACCAAGAGGACTGAACAGCAGGCTGAATCCAGCAGGACACCTGAACAGAATATACAGTACAACAGACACATCGTGACATCAAATAAAAGGGCTTAATAACAGCAGTACATTTCATGGGATTCTCACAATCTTTCTTCCCAGAGCAGCTGCTGAAAATAGCTAACACACAAGTACTGTGTTCTTTGGGTCCCACTCCCCCCTCCCAGAACAGTTTCTTGAACAGCACCTACCTGTACTTGCTGGATATACTTGGGCAGAATCTCAGCCACGTACTCCCCAAAAGCACATAGCTGCTTCTGTTCTACTTCATTTTTTGGTCTGACAGTAGCTAAGCAGAAAAATAAAGTTCCCAAGATTATGGCAGGGCACACACAAAGCTACAGTAAGAAGACTAAGAGACTCCACACCCTGACTTTATAATGGCTTTAACCAGTCTCAGAGCTGGCAGCTTTCAGATCCTGCCTGTCAGTAGCTCCTGCAGAAGCCAGGCTGGCTGCTTCACCCTAGGTACCTGCAAAGTTTATTTATGGTAAATCCAAAGCTAAACACCAGATAGATGTATTGTGGAATATATGCTGTAACAGAGCCTGGATCATAGCAAAACACGTGTGTTCTGGTGCACACAACACTCTGGAACTCGAGGAACTAGAGGCTGGGGTAAGGAAGTCTGTGTCAGTGCTCTGCAGAAGTGCTTTTGTGCACTGTAAATGCAGAAGGGGGAACAGTCCAACAAGATGATGGAGAAGCAAGTAATCAGATGAATATGGCAGAGATAACAGGTCACTCTGAACTTAGACACTGCTGATGACATCCAGCCTGGGTCTTGAAACGTTTGGGGGTTTGTTTTTGTTTCATTTTCTTTAGGGGACAAAATAATCCTGGTTTTGTTTGACGTGCCAGCACCGAAGCCACCCCCCCAGTCACCAAAACACGTCCCCTGTGGCTTTTTTGGTGGTTGTTATTCCTGGTTTGGGATTACAGACAGCGGTCAGGATTCAGGGCAGCGAGGGGGCTGAGGAGCTGTGTCCCAGCTCTGCCCAGCAGCAGACCCGGACCCCCCCGCACCCCGCCAGCCCCCCGCTGCCCGC
>JAAWXA010000028.1:3315735-3370122 GCA_038090715.1 Florisuga fusca
CGGGAGCGTGGCCGTGGCGCGGGGGGGCTGCCGCTTTTCCCCGAATGGGGTTTTCTGCCCCCAGAAGCGGGCAGCGGAACCGGCAGGTGCTGTCAGGTGTGTCGGTGGGTTCCCCGGTTCCGGGGTTGGTCACCTGTAGGGTGGCATCGGGCAGGTCCCGGCTCTGGTCAGGCGCAGAAGGTGTGGGACATAAAGGGAATTCTTTGCGGTTCCTGCGCTTCTCTTTTCGTTATAGTGGAGGTGCCGTGGGTGCAAAGGGGAACTTTGTGCTTGCCGGGGAGATTGTGAGGTGTATGGTGCTCCTTAGGGGCTTTTGGTGTTTTGGTCATGACTTGGGCACAAGAGCTCTGGAAACTGTAGAAGGTGGTGGGGGCAGCTGGTTCTGCTGTGCCAAGAGGGCAGAGTACTTCATCCATACATCTCGTGGACTCATGGAGTGGTTTGGGTTGGAAGGGAGCTTAAAGCTCCCCCAGTTCCAACCCCCTGCATGGGCAGGGACACCTCCCACCAGCCCAGGTTGCTCCAAGCCCCATCCAACCTGACCTGAGACACTGCCAGGGATGGGGCAGCCACAGCTTCCCTGGGAAACCTGGCACAGGGGCTCAGCACCCTCACGGGAAAGAATTTATTCCTAATACCTAACCTAAATCTCCCCTCCTTCAGCTGAAGATTGTTCCCTCTCCTCCTGGCACTACAAGCCCTTGTAAAAAATCCCTCCCCAGCTTCCCTATAGGTTCCCTCCCTTGAGTACAGGAAATCTGCTCTAAGGTCTCTCCAGAGCATCCTCTTCTCCAGGCTGAACAACCCCCCCATCTCCTGCTGCTCTGCACGGTCACTGCAGCATTCTGTGCTGGAGTTCTGAGTGCCTTGATTGTAAGGATCAAGAGCTTGAACTGAAGTGGGAGCCAATTTGCAGGCTTGGTACTTGGTAGAGCTGGAAAAGTAGCACTGATGTGTTTGTTCCCTCCTAATGGCATTTCCTCATTCTTTTACAGAGTAATACACAGGTGCTTTTCAGACAGCCCAGAACAATGGTATAATCACAATAAGGGTACAATTAAGGAAGGGCATCATCAGGGAAGGGATGGGACAGGCCTGTCCAGCCAATTAGTGATGCAGACACTACTTCTTGTGAATAAAACTTGAGCAAGGCTCTTAGGAGCCCTCCTGTATCAAACTGGTGTCTTACAGAGCTACTGTAAGAAAATGCATGTTTGACAAAGTAAAGTATGGAAGAATAACTATGAATCTGTGCCTTGGGAAACACTGCACTAGAAATCGTGTTCAGCATTAATGGAAGAAATTTATGGTATCAGTCACCATGGCTGATGGTTGAGGTGAAAAGTTTAAAGTTAACACAAGTGGGCATCTTTTTGCTCCTGATGTTTGTCAAGAGCCATGTTAAAAAAGAGCTCTTTTCTACAGCAGTCCTTCTCTGGTTCAGAACCTTGTTGACCCACAACCTGCTTGGAGCTCTGCAAACAATCTCTGGTACCTAGTAAGAGGTGTTATCTTTTAAACTGAGTTCTCCTTACCACTTGGAATACAGTGGCTAACAACATCTAACAGGCTGTTTTGCATGCTGAATGTTTCTGGCACATTAACAAACTGAGTGTAACCATCAGTTATCTCATTTGCTTAGCTTGAAGGGCTGGTGGTTGTCTGGCAGACTTCTTGTCCATCTTTTTGGTAAAACCCAAGTTCACCTTGCTGGATACCACACACAGATTCATTGTCTTGATTTCAGATGATAATTAACTCCTCCTGGTGATACGAACTGCTCTCTGTGGTCTTCATTAGTGTGGTGCTGTAATCCTTTTCCTGTCTAGCCCAGCTATGGTGTTGCCACATTCTTTTGGCTTTGAGAGTTTCCTAGGGTGGTTGCTGGACTTTCCGCTTGAATAACTGCTGCAGCGTTTCTTTGTGCTGGTGAAATGAGTGGTGAAAAGATACGCACATCTCCCAGCTCTGCTGGGACCTGATGCTCACTGTGTTGGAAGTCTGGTATATATTATAATTTTAATTATGCCAACTTCTCTTTTTTTTGTTTTGTTGGTTTTTTTGTTTGAGATTCTGAAGCTCAAGCTGCGCTATTTATATTCAGCATAAAATATGCTGGCCTCTTACCAAAACATTTGATTTTTTTTTTTTTTTCCCTGTAGCCTGAAGTACTGCATCATCTTGTTAGTGGAGAGAGAAAGCCATATAATCATTGTGATTTTACAGATTGCTGGAGGTCTGATCTGTGCACCACCATGGACTCATCAGAAGAGACCGGAGGCTCCTCTGCAGAAGAAAACTACTTTGTGAACTATACCTTCACTGACCGCTCCCACTCGGGCCGCGTGGCCCAGGGTATCATGAAACTCTGCTTGGAGGATGAGCTCTTTGCTGACGTTACAATATCAGTGGAAGGCAAAGAGTTCCAGCTGCACCGTTTGGTCCTCTCAGCTCAGAGCTGTTTTTTCCGTTCCATGTTCACTTCCAACCTGAAGGAGGCCCACAACAGGGTCATTGAGCTGCAGGACGTTAGTGAGAGTGTCTTTCAGCTCCTTGTGGACTATATTTACCATGGGACTGTAAAGCTGAGAGCAGAGGAGTTGCAGGAAACCTATGAAGTGGCAGACATGTACCAGCTGACTGCCCTTTTTGAAGAGTGCTCCCGTTTTCTGGCCCGGACGGTGCAGGTTAGGAACTGTCTGCAGGTGATGTGGTTGGCAGATCAGCACAGTGATGTGGAGCTCTACACAGCTGCCAAGCACTGTGCAAAGTCACATTTGTCCCAGCTGCAAGACACAGAGGAGTTCCTACACCTGCCTCTCCGCCTGCTGACAGACATCCTGACAGGTAAGGAGTTCTAGAGGATAGCCAGGGTATGGATGGAGGAAGACACTTCCAGACAGTGAACCAGGGGTTGAGCAAAATGGGTGGAAGGAGCTAAGCTTTCAGAATGTCTATTCAGAGGCTTAGCTAAGCTAAGGAAAGCAAAACATTCTGGATAACTTAATTCTGAATTGTTACTGGATGTGAAGCATCTGTGCTATAGAAAAGGGGCACAGAGGATGCTGGTAATTCCCAGCAGTTCCTGAGTCAACAGGTCAGAAGCACTACAGGTTCTTAAACCTAAGTTGGTGACTTTCAAAAATGTGATGTATTTTTATTTGCATTAAAGGTAAAACAAAGAAGTCTTAGCAGAAACTGACATCTTATGAGTATAATCTTTTTTTTTTTCTTTAGTTCATAATCATTTAACATAGTAATGTATCAACTTGGCATATTTAAGAAGGTATTTTTAGACTACTTTAGTGTTATTAACAATTGTACATCCTTGTTAGGATTATCTAGGCTAGGCACCCAGCTGACTGGAGTGGAAGCATTCTGACTTCTTAGGTAATACAGTAACTGCCATTCTTGTGAAGATAATGGCCTTCCAGAGTAATTGCAGTGACTCAGGGTTGTGATGGATGTGTCAACACATGAGCAACTTAGTCCAGCTGCCAACAATCCTGAAAGATTCTCTACTGCCCTGGCAGGTGCAGCCAGTGCTTGAAAACCTCTCCGTGATGCCACACTTGCAAACCCATTTTTGTGCATTTATGGCCAGAGGAAACAAGAATGAAGAAGCAGCTCATGCATTCCAATGTTCTGGACTAGGGACCAAAAAGATTGCCCCTTCTGGCTTCAATTAAATCATTTTGTAAATGATTAAATAGCTGTACTTCGTGTGTCATGTACTTTATATCCTGTTACAACACCAAGCCTGCCATGACTGCTTTGTATGGAATGCTGGCAAATCTGGCCATAACACAGAAAGTGCTTTTAAAGCTTGTGCTATGCATATGAGAACCTTTACAGATAATGCATTGTGTTCTCTCTGTTGCATCTAAAGAAATTCACAGTCAGAAACCTGTTGAGGATATATAGTGATAGCTCAAACAAAACTATGATAAAATTAGAGTAATTTTGGTAACTAGTTAAAGTTTTTCAACAAAGTTGTGACTACTAAAAAAAAGGTATCCCTAAAATGGTGAAATAAAACTATTTTTTAGCTAGCTTTATTAAAGCTAGGACTACAGCCATTAGTGTTTGTGGTTCTAAACTCAAACAATTGCTCAAGAAAATATGTTCCCATGCATCATGTATTTCCACGTATGGAATCGCATTACTCAATATTTATGCCAGAACTTAACTCATGAAATGGATTAAAATCTGAAATCTGCTTCTGTTGCTGTGGGAAAAATCTTACTGCTTTGCAGTTCTTCCATCTTTGTGTATTGAATAGGTAGCTAAACAGAGGAAGCTGTTGCTGGCAAGGACTAAAATAAATTTCATGAGGACAGTAATTTATTAAGCTCTTTTTGTTGCCCTCTAGGACCCATTTCAAAATCAAAGTTTTTCTATTTAGCCACTACATATGATGAAGAGCTTACAGAAATTCCTTTTACAAGTAAACACAGTTGAAAATACCTGGTTTTGTTCCAGTCTTCTCCTCCCTGCCAGTATGGAGAAAAGTGTAGGAATTTGTCTGCTGCCTTCAATATCATTGAATTCAGGGTTTGTCATGAGAGCAGACTACAAAATCAGAACCTTCATAAGGAAACCTCTCAATTAATACAGGCTGGTGTGATAGCAGCTAGCTGGATTTCAAACTGGAAGTGAATAAATACCTAAAATCTGTCAGGTAATGTACAGCTGAGGATGATGCAATTGTTTGTGGCATAACCAAAAAAACTTCAATTATGTCTGGAAACAAAACTGAAAAGTGATGCAGTCTGTTAAGTGCTTCCTACCATCACACTGCTAAGGAAAGCTGGAGCTGCTCGTCGGGGATTTCCAAATGTTAAGAGGATAGCAGCAACACCAGATGTTCAGTCTTCAGGGTCAGCTGTCTGACAGTGCTCAGAGAAAGAACATTTCTGCAGAGGGCTTGTGCTAGGTGGGTGTCTAGGACCAGTCAGAAAGGCAACTGCTGCAGTTCTCAATGAAGAGGACCTCTTTGCCTAAATGAGAAAACGTTTTTCATGATCACAAATCATCCAAGTTCTCTTTCCTGCCCTCTTCCTCTCGAACATGGGTTCCTTTGTTGAAACTCATCCAAAGTGCTTAGGATCTGGCAGCTCTGTCTTCTGATATGTATCCAAACTGGTTTCATGCAGGTGTCTGGCAGGCAGTGCTGGTCCTACCTGCCAAAATCTGTAAACCTCTGTGTCTTTTTTTCCTCTCTAGAAAGCAGGGTTTGTGGTGGGAGTGGGTGGAGGTAGTCACAGGAAAAGGATGTTCCTGAGCACATACACCTTTGTCTAGATATCATAAAGGCCTTTCTGTCCCCAAACTGCAGATGGCGTCCCCTGTTCTCAGAATCCAACAGTTGCCATAGAAACCTGGATCAACTTCAACAAGGAGGAGCGAGCGGGCTTTTCAGAGACCCTGCGATCGAGTCTGAAGGTACAAAAAGACTTTGTGTTCCAGGGCTGCTGTAGCACTTGCTGGTGTTGCCCTTCCCAAGGCAGCAGGGTGTTCTGAAGCTCACAGGTGTGACTCTAAAGTTGGGAAACCCAAGTGCCATTGAAATTCATAGTTTGTGTGTAAGGGATGCTTTTGTAGTCAGAAATAAATAGCAACCCTGCTGACAGCTTTCTTAATTTAACCTGAGGCTGCTTTCACTAGTGACTGGAGGAGTGCCACAAAAAACTTATTCCACCAACAAATTTCACCAATTATGCTCAATGACCAAAGAGAACATTCAGAAATCTGAGTTTGGCGTTCCCCTTCTAACAGCTCTGCACCATCAGTGATGGAGCCAGCCCTTGGCTAAACCACAGACACTTGGGTTCCAGTGAGGTCTGTTGTTCTTTTGCTGTGACAGAGGTGATTGGGACCTTGAAAAGGTTTTGAGGCTCTGAATGCTGCAGGGCGGCAGGGCTTGGGGAGCAGCTCGCACACCTCAGTTCCACGGGTGGGTCCTAGGCTGAAAAATTTAATCTTTTTAGGTGTTCCCAATGCTTGCGTATACAGCTCCATTTCTTCTGGCTTACACACTCCTCCTTCCTCTCAGGTGATTGGAGAAAACGTTCACATCTACCTGATTGGGAAGGAGTCCTCACGTACGCATTCTCTTGCCGTCTCCCTGCACTGTGCTGACGATGACTCCATCAGTGTCAGTGGCCAGAACAGTCTGTGCCACCAGATCACTGCAGCCTGCAAGCACGGCAGTGACCTCTACGTCGTCGGGGGCTCCATCCCACGGCGCATGTGGAAATGCAACAATGCAACCATAGACTGGGAGTGGTGTGCCCCCCTGCCCCGTGACCGGCTCCAGCACACCCTTGTCTCCGTGCCCAGCAAGGATGCAATATATTCCCTGGGGGGAAAAACTCTGCAGGACACTCTCTCTAATGCTGTCATATATTACAGGGTACGAGATAACGTCTGGACAGAGACCAGTCAGTTGGAAGTGGCAGTCTCTGGAGCTGCGGGTGTAAACTTAAATGGTGTCATTTACCTGCTGGGGGGGGAGGAAAACGATTTGGACTTTTTCACCAAGCCCTCTCGGCTGATCCAGTGCTACGACACCAACACGGAGAAGTGCCACGTGAAGCCATACGTGCTGCCCTTCGCGGGGCGCATGCACGCTGCTGTGCACAAGGATGTGGTGTTCATTGTGGCCGAGGGGGACTCCCTGCTCTGTTACAACCCCCTGCTGGATAGCTTCACCCGGCTGTGCCTGCCAGATGCCTGGAGCTCAGTACCCTCCCTCTGGAAGATTGCCAGCTGCAACGGCAGCATCTACGTCTTCCGTGACCGCTACAAAAAGGGCGATGCAAATACTTTCAAACTTAACCCAGCCACCTCTGTTGTGACAGTCACAAGTGGCATCAAAGTGCTGCTCACCAACCTGCAGTTTGTTCTGGCCTAAGCAGGAAAAAGGGGCCCAGCAGCAGCAGTTCTGCTGTGTAGCTGAGGCACCCACCACTCCCAGTTACTCCGAGCTCAGAGCAGTGAAAACCCCATCCTCACTGCCCGTGCAGACTTCCTGGCTGCAGGCTGGTTCTTTTACATAGCACTACTAAAGTTGAACTGATGCATCTTAGATTTCAGAGGGACTAAATGCTATTAACTTTGATCCCTTGATGATAAGCTGCTTGTGTCTGAGGCCCAAACTGCAGCAAATGGCTTTTTTAGCTGGAAAACAATCTGCCAATAACAAATCCTATAGCATATGTACAGTGTCCTTGGCCCAGACTGCTAGTTTTACTGCCTGGGAGACTGTTGCTAACGTTTCAGTCACAGAGTTAGACATGTACTACGTCCTCCAGGGCATAATGGAGACATTTAAATATTCCTGTGTCCCTATTGTAGGAGGAGGGACTGGCAGAAATATTTACAGCAGACAGATTCCAGAGCTGACCCCAAGACATTTAGTAGGTTGTCTCATTCAGCACTTCTAGAGGAGTGGTAATGAACTGGGAAATTGCTTACTGCTCTGTCATCACAGCATAAAGAGGGAGATCCTTTTTATAAGCATTGGCTTCCTTTACTGTATAGAGAATCCCCACCTGTCATCATAACATAGTGTTGGTGAGACAGAATTAAGATCACGTCCTCCTACACCTCTCTGTTGGCACTGTAACCCTTTGGGTAAGAATCTGAATAAAGTCTCTGCTGAGACAATTTATTTTTTTTTTCCTTTACTGCAAGTATTATAGAACTTTGGGTGGATTGCAGTGTGGCACAGCACTGATATCTTGTGTGGGAGAGAAGAGCTGGAGGGCTCCCAGTGAACTAAGATATTCACCATAAGGGAAAAAAGCTTTAATGAAACAGCCCAACCTCACCTTTACTGTAACTTGTGTAAAAGCTTCTTTATTGATAATCAAGAAGTACAATGGTTAAGCCTTCATTAGATCATTAAAACAAGCTTTTTTGAAAGCAGCCAAACCAGATTTTGATAGTTCTTACTGACACTATGCAGCTGTTCCAGCCATCATGTTCCTGTAAAATGTCTCCAGGACCTGGACTTGCTTGTGCCGAATGAGGATGTGGGGACGGATCTTGGCAACAGCCTTTATGGCTTCCCCAGGGCTCCACTGATGCAGCTGAAAAGGCAGAAAGTGAAAATCCATTCCATCTCTGCAACAGTTAATGGAGCATTCCCAGAAGCTACATGCAACATAAGAATTGTTCAAAAACTTGTTGCTTTACCCCTTCTGTTTATTTCGTGTTCCTCTCAGAGGGGCCTGAATGTCAATGCAAGTTCATCCAATGAGTCCCTCAGTTAAAGAGGGATGGTTGATGCCTGGGACCTCCATTTGTGCTTCTGTCATGCTGTGAATAAGTTTCCTGCCCTAGGGCCACCAGCCCAGAGCAAAAAGATTGGGGTTTTCTTTTGTTTGTTTGCTTTTTGTTTTGTTTTGTTTTTCTCAAACTTTACTAGTACTCCCATGGCATTTCAGCACTTAGTTGAGAAAATTTTCCCTTCAGCACTAAAGGAAAAATTTCCAGAGAGCACTTAATGACACTAACAGAAGAATGCTCAGGTGGGATTGTGTTCATAGTGCTTGCTTACCCAGTTGGGTCTGCAGAGGAACTTGGAAAACAAAAGTCCCTTGATCCTGAACTGTATTTATTGGAAAGCTTAGAGGCTTTCCATTTCAGTTAACCAAGGAGGAAATCTGAGCAACAAAAATGGATGTTTTATCTGCTCAGCGCATCTACTCTCAAAAGTGACTTGTTATTCCCATCTCAATCTGTTCCTCCAAAGAAAGAATTAACAACAAAATCACTCAGAACCTGTCGGGGACCATATTAATGGCTCAGAAAAGTGAGCAGCTTCCTAAAGTCTGATTCACCAGACCCAGCAGCAGATATCAGCATCAGAACATGCGTTTCAAAGCTTTGCTGCAACAACAGTTGGTCTTTCCTCTAAGATCAGAACATCTTTGCCTGTGCTACTAACTGAGCTGGCAGAGGCAGACTGTACACATGAATGAAAAGACCACCAATGGCAGCTACAGTGCAGCTTCACTCTCTCCTCACCAGTAAACATTATCTTTGCAGCATTATAAGTGCAGATGAACAAGACGTGCAGATATAAACTGGATTATCACAGCCTAGACTGCAGTCCAGAAACACTTTCTCTTGTTCATTTCCCTTGCATTTGACACACACTCTACAAAACAGCAGCATGAGTTTGGGGCCTGGCGATCTACCTCTCTTCAAATGGGTCTCCACTCCAAACTATATAAAATCATTCATGCACCTGCACATGCTCAGGATTCTTGAGCAAAAACAGATTGTAAAGATTGGGTGTGTTTGTCCAGACTGTCTGAAAATAAACCCCATTTAGCATAGAATCCTTCTTACTTGAATTAAATATGCTGCCACCATAGTGGCACTGCGTGAACGTCCTGCCTTGCAGTGCACATAGACACTGTTACCACAGGCTCGGTGTTTCAGAATGAATTCAACACCCCTGAGGAGATTTTCCAAGGTGGGAACTCCAGTTAGATCCACGGTGCTGAGACGCAGTTGCTCCACGCCCATTGCCTCCCATTCCTGAAATGGAGAGAGCAGATTTGATCAGTTAACTTCTTGGGGTTTTCGTGGGGTTGGTTGGTTGTTGTTTGTTTTTTTTTTCCTCAGAAAAAAAACAGAAACAGTTGAGATGCTTGGGAAAATCAGTGGGGTTGCATGCAGACTTTGAAGGACAATCCTTTGCATCAGATGTATGAAAACTTCAGTTCTGACCTACCCGAAAGGAGAAGGGCACTCAAAAGAGGGAGTTCAGCTAAAACAAAGGAGGGGAGCTGGGATCTCCTCCCAAAACAAAAGGTGGTGGTGTATTTGCACAGCGATGGGCTGGGATTCACGCTCCCCTTCCCTCTTCGCCACTGCAGCTCTAACTCTTCACTTGGCATCCTCAAGTTTTGTCACATCGTTTCTAAAGTCGACTTAGGTAGGAAGAAGCCACTTCTCGGCTTTCAGAGGACTTGGGGACCTCTGCCAGGGTTTCGGCAGGAGGCGGCCGGAGCCTCACCCGAGGGGCAGGGACCCTTCCCGGGGGGCGCCGGCCTCACCTGGGCGGAGCAGCAGAGGAAGCGGGTCTCGTACTCCTCGTTGAGGGTGACCACGGCGCGCACGTTCTCCTCCGCCACCAGCTGCGGGCACAGGCACCGTCAGGCACCGCCGGGAACCTTCAGGCACCATCGGGAACCGTCAGGAACCGCTGGCCCGGCCCGGCCCTCCGCGCCCGCCTTACCCTGCGGCTGCGTCCCCTCAGAGGAAGGGCCCCCAGCAGCACGGCTTCGTCGATGCGGTGGAACCAGGGCCNCCCGAGAGCTGATCCCGTGAGGGCGGCGTGCGGGAGGGGGCTGTGTTTCGGGGTAGCGAAATGTCTGCCGGTACAGGAGGGGGGAGAGCAGAGCCGAGCAGAGCCGAGCAGAGCAGAGCCCCGGGCGGCTGAGGCGCGCAGGCGGGGGAAGGGGAGTCGGGCGCTGTGAGGAATTCGCAGTCTGGAGTGTGAGGAGGCGTGTCGGGCGCTGCTGGGACCGAGCAGGAAGAAGACGACAAAAAAGCAGGAGAGGCTGAACACGCAACGAACGATAAAAGCAATAAAAGGTCGCTGACAGCATGAGGTCCTTATAGGACTGCTCATGAGTAGGAAGTTGAGAGGCAGCGTTATAATGAAGTGTGGAACCTTCACGCTTTTTCATGCCTGAGGAACTCGGGCGGTTTCACCGCTAACACGCAGGTATTCTCCTCTGCCTGAAGTTGTCGGTGAGCATTTTTCAGATGCTGCAGCTCTCTCATATCGGACTGCTTGGCTGTGGTAATTGGATGTGTGTTACGGGAAGCACACTTGATGTAGAAAAATATTTGGTGGGCATTGACATCTTGAAATACACTCTGCTTCTGGTCCTCAAGAGTTTTGATTTTCTTTGATTTTAAGTTTATCTGTGTGTGAGTCTGTTTGTCCTTCCAGTCTTACTCTTTGAACTAGTTGATGACAATAGTTGCTAAATTTTCTCTGGGGGCCTTTAGCTGTTTTCTCTGTTGCTTTTCTATAGACTAGTTCATCAGATTTTACTTCACTGACTTGGCGTTGCATATTCTTAATAAACCACACACCCCTTCTTTTTTTCCTCCCCTCAGCCATGTTCTTGGGAGCTCAGCATAAGGTGAGAGATGCTGTGGTTCTGAGAAAGGAGCTGTGACTGGACCTGAGTCTTGTAAGAGGCAGCTGTGTTGGAAACACTACTGTTATGGTAGATGTTTAAAAATGCTGCTTATGTCTTTAGCTGTGACATGATGTGTTAAGCTGTGCTCTTACTGTTCTCTTGCAGCCTTCCCTCACTGCCAAAATTACTGGTGATATTTATGCTGGGAAAATGCATGCTGTTCTGTGGAGTGGGTTCACCCTTTTTCCATGATCACTCTTGGGTGCTTTACATTTATCTGTCAAGGTTTCTAATGTTACATGTTTGCCCTTTTGTATCTGCTTTTTGCTTATGAAACAAAATAATAGATACAGGCTTAGGAACCCTGAAAAAAATGCAGAAGCACAGCATTCCTAGAAAAACAGATGGTTGAAAGGTGACTCTCATAAAATCCTGAACACTAAAACATGGAGAGAAGAACTTTAGCTGTCTTTAACCATGGGAGATATGGTAAGGAACTCCACAGTAGTACTGTGTACTTGTTAGTGTATCCACCCTTTTGCTAGTCCTTCAAAACCAGATCCATTTGTCAAGATTATCATTATGTGATCAGGGAAAGATATCTTTAAGTTCTGTTTGTTCTGTGGGCAAGGATTCTGAAGTCGTATTGCCTGGCACTGTTTCTCTGATGGGAGAGGCAAGGAAGGTGCCTATACCATAGGTATATATGCAGTAATTATATATCATCAATAACAAATCCATAATTCACATGGTCCCTTGCAAGTAACCTTTTCATCAATTGAAGGGTCATTGGATAAAACCAATTATGGCCCTCTGACATAAGATTTATAAAGTTGTGTAACTTTTCTTTAAAGATTGCTAACAATATTGTGGTGAATTAATTGAATTTCATGAAAGAGATGTTTGTGTGGGTCTTGAAATATTTAGACTAGCATTGAGTTAAGTAAAATAGTGCCTGGATTTTACTCTCAACTTACTAAGAAACATTTTTACGAGCAGGGTGTTCTTTAACTGTTTCTTGCAGCTTTTTCTCCAGTGTGATTATTGATTATCAGTTACCATGTTTCTTAATTTCATCTCTTTATCTTCTGGCTTTTCTGCCACAAATCTCTTCAGAGGACTTGCTCTAATTTTTTCTCTGGTGCTTTTTTAGGTTAGGTGAGAAATTATCCAAATTGTCATTGGTTTTGAGATTTCCTGATTATTAGTCTCCAGGTCTAGTATCCAAAAAAGAACCCACTGTGTTGGCTCTTGAAGTAGAGACTGTTGTTCAGCAACAGTCCAGATTTTGAAATCACAATGTGAAACAGCAGGAATAGTCCATCAGACTCAGATTTGTATTTCTGCATTCTTAATTATCAGCGTTGCCATGAATGTCTTAAATGCTTGATTTCAGTCTAGGTATATTCAGTTTTGCTGCTTGGCCTTTAGTTTCCTGTTCCCCAAGACTACCTGCAGAGTTAATGACTGCCTTCAGTGATTGATCAGTTGTTTGGCAGGGGAAAAAAACCAAAACAACAAAACCAGGATAAATCAAACCAGTGTAAAATACTTAAGAGTTTATTAGAATGGGAGTTGTAAATTGAGAAAAGCTATCTAGGCTCTCTAATGGGTATTTCTCTGGAAGCCTGTGCTTCACTGAATCTTGGGTTTTGATCCTGTCACAAGGTTTCTTAAAGCCAAAGAGTGTATTTTGCTTGGAGAAAAATAAGCAGTAGTTTTATTGACCTTCCTCCTGTCATTACAGACCTTTGTGTTACATGAGAAAATGCAAGATACCACCTTTTCTGTTGTTGCTATCCTCGCCTAATATAGTTTTTCCTGCCAAGACACTTGTTTTTAAGGCATACCAGTGAAAAGAGAGAGTGCTAACATTGACATTTGCACAAGCAAATTTCACAAACATCAACTGAAGATCATCTTGTTTGCACCTCATGTGGCATTCCTTCTTACAAGGCTAAAATATACATTGTGTCAAAGGCAGAAATTTTGATAGATCGGGGAGGAAATGTAAACTGCTTTAAAGATCTGGTGCAAATGAGTCTGCAAATTCTTTGCTCTAGGGGTGAGCAGCTCACAAGTCTGAACTGTGAAAGTGCAGGCTTATCTGACAGCAATAAAGTAGGACACAGTCATCATCCCAGGTAAAGGAAGTCTTTCTGGCATCTTTTGTAGCATAAAAGTTTCAGCCATCTTAGCTCTGTGCATTTTCAAAGAAGGGGCATTGCTGGTAAGTAAATTCAGGGCAAACAGTGAGCAACCAGGTAGTTGTACAGGAATCTTCTGTAGCTCTCAACTCCTGTCAAAGAATTTTGGTTTGGGTGATACACTTTGTGCTGCAGGTGTGTGTGCATGAGGGCTTTGTGCCAGAAGTGTCCATAGGCTGTCTTCTCTGTCACTTGTCTGCATATTATCCTTTATTTTCATGGTGTGTTTTTTGTTGTGTGGTTTCTTTTTTTCATTTTTGGGGGTTTTTGGTCTTGCAGGAAACAGAGAATATATTTTGAATGTCACATCTAGCACTTGAATTTCCTGTAGGCACAACACAGCATAAAAATAATGAGTCTGAGATGATGCAGATCAAATCTTTTTGCCAGCTCACCAGTGCCTCCTTGCTATTTCTAAAAATTCCCAGTTTTCCATTTGAACTTCTAAATTAAAAAAAACATATATCTCGATGACAGGTGAGCTTGGTGAAGAATTGTATTTCTTGGGTTCTTTTTTTCTTGCCCATCATTTTGTTGTGACTGTCCAGTGTTTATGAATGAAACAGTGAAGATTCCTTGCACAGTCAGAAGTGATGTTAGAGGCAGTATTACCACTGAAGATGACCAGTATGCAAAATATTTGAGGGGAAAAAAACAAAAAAAAAGTTTTGTATATTTACTTCTCTCAAGGTTTATAAACCTTGAGACTGCTTATAAATCTGTTATCATATGCTTGGTGACTTAGGAAAAGATCAGTAAGAATAACATTATATTTGTGGAGTAAAGCCACTCGTATTACATTTTGGATTGAGCATTCAGTGCCAGAATATGATCACTATTGGGACTGGCTGGGGGTGGGTCTGTCTGTATTCCACAGTCTGGAAGCTGCTGTGAACCTGATTCTCAGAATTTGCTTGAGAATTTGAGTTTTAAAGTATTTTTCATTTAATTCAAAACTGTTAGTTAGGCATATCGTGACTGCTCTCAGGGGAGCAGGACAAGGACACATATTCTTGATTGGTTTTTGTGAGGAAAATAATTCAGAATATGCTTAGGCATACATCTAATTCTGAGCGTGCTGGTATCGTCCTGAATTTGCAGGAGCCTAAAATGCTATCTCAGTCATGATAAATTTGAAAAATACTGATATTGTTGGTTTAAATACCAGCACTTGTATACCTACTTGCAAGCCACGTTATCAGAACTACCTGACTAGTGCACTTCTCATAGTTCTGAATTGGGTTACTATGTTCCGAGTGTAGCTGAAAGTTGTAACTTTCACTTCTTTTTATGAGAGAATTTTTCTTGTAACTTCTGTAAGATAGTTCTGTATCACCACATAAATGTAGGATACACCAAATAGAAGAAGTAGGCAGCAGCACAGGCTAATGAATCTCTCCTGTAAAAACTAACGAATCTCTCCTGTAAAAAATTTCCATTTTGTATATAAACACAACAGGTTTTAGTTTTCAGACTGTCATAACTGTGGAGTGAGAAGATGAGGGACTAAGCCAGGTGATGGGCTTTTTTGGTTGGTTGGTTTGGGGTTTTTTTTGTGTGTGTTTTTCTTTCCTTCTTTTAATACTTAAGGATTTGGGATTTTACTTAATACTAGTTTTTTTTCCTGTGCCAGGAAGGGAGAGGAGGAGGTGCTGCATGGTTTCTTCTGTTTTTAAGAAGAATGGATAGAAAAAGGTTTAGTTTGTGTTTACACATTGTCAGAAGGGATTCCTGGGAAAGCAGAGGTGATACATGAGGTCACCATAGTAGTTTATATCAACCAGTGGAGAAAGGTCATGCTTACTGGTTTAGAAAAATAGCTAAAAAGGAAGAAGGGTTTAACAAGAGTGCTGTAATTCCATTTGGGGAGGAGGGGGCAGGCAGGAGGTCAAACCTAGAGCCTGGTATATGGATGTGTGCATCCAAAAGCAACAAGCAAAACCTGGTCAGGTCAGCAGTACTCAAAATTCTGGTGGATGTGGGGATTCCTTGGGAGGGAGATGTTTTATCTTGTATCCAGTTGCTGTTCAAACTCATTTCCTTGAAGAGCATTGGACATAGCTGCATTATTAAGGTGGGCTCAAGCAAAAGGGAGTTGAAGCAGTTTGGAAATGAGTCCAAGCTTCTGTACTTTTGCTCTTTCCTCCCCTTCCCAGTGTGACAGTGAGGGAGGGGGGATGTGTATGTGTGTAAAGAACCTTGTCTTAGCAATGATCTCTTTCAGACACCATGTATGGGTAAAGCAGTTTGTCTGCTTCAGCTCCCTGCTCCTCCCTCTCAGAGAGCTGAGCAGAATCTCTTCTGCTGAAACGTTTGTTCCACTTTCTGCTTTCTATATTTGTACAGCAGCAGTGTGCTGGCTAGCTGGGCTTGTGTGCATTCAGCATTTGCTGAGCAGAACTGAGAGCCAGGGCTTCCAATCTCTGTTGTTACATCCCTCTGTCTGTCTCTCTGGGGAGGACTGGCATTCAAAGTGAAAGGTGATCTGTTTGTGGATATTTTTTTTCTTTTTATTGTGTAAAATGCTGCAGTTCATTGAAGTCGGGAGTCTAGGGACTGGGAGTGGAGGAGAGAAGGCAGCATGTAGTGGGTGGCAGTGGCTTCAGAAAGATGCAGTTTTAACCTCCAAAAGAGCTGCTGTCTTCTGGGGTGAGGATTTTAATGATCTGCTTGCTTTGAGGAGTGATTAGCTAGGACCTTTATCTTTCCACAGGAGGTGTGTTGTCACTGTCTGACATGAAGATTAATGAAAACTAGATCCTATCCTGGGAGAACTAACTGCTTTCTTTGCTTGTTAGGCAAGGGGGATTAATGAGGAGCTAGACCCTGGCCAGCCTAGTTTGGAATAAGGAGCTGGTGATGAGGGATTATGCTGTGGGAAATACCTTGTTAGGAAGAGCTGGGAACTTGTAACTAGGGCTCCTCTGACCATGTGTTTGCCTGAATTGCATTCAGGCCCTGCACACGTTGGTGTGGCCATTCACAACTGATTTTCTGAAGCAGTAGATGAGGTGAAGGAACAGCACAGGCAGTCTGGGAGCTGCTGACACTGCAAGGAGCTGTTGGTCTGTTCTGTAAGTCACAGACAGGTGCTCAGAATAGGGACAGCACCATTAGCATGGGCAATATGTTTTTAGAGAGACAGAAAGAGGGGAAGTAGGTCATAGGGTGCTGCTTCTGTCTTTTAGGGGATGCTGTCCACATGCAAATTCTGTTGCCTTTTGAATATCTATGCAAAGAGGAATCAAGCCGTTTGCATCCATTTTCTGAAATTTGAGTGGGGAAAACATTGTTTCACTTGTGAAACAGAAAGCAAGCATCCTGCTGAAATCATTCCAGAGGACTGTGTTCCATAAGCTCAGACCAAATTATTTTTCTTTCCTAAATTTCATCTTGAAAAAGCTCAGTGTGTCTCAGGTTTGGAAGAAGTACATTTTTGAGGCAAATTGGGGGATCTCTGCTGCTCTGCAGTGTCTGAATCGGAGTCTCTGCAGCCAGGAGAGTGTCATTGGTGTGTGACAGGGGGACATATCAATCTTTAACTATTTGAAGTTGAGCAACTTTGTGTTGCTGTTTTCTGATCATTCATTCTCTGTTTAACGGGGACAGTGCTGCAGTATTTGTTCCATTTTCATCTGGAAAGCCTATGGAATTCTTTGTGAATATGCAGCTTTTGGGATGTTAAGCTTCTTTTCTTAAGTGACCTGATATGTTTCCCAATTCTTGCATTCTGTTCAAGCCCTCTGCCTTTCTCCTTCCCACTTTTCCACTCCCTGACACCCCAGTGACATTCTTTCATTTAGACCAGCCAGAGCATAGTGGCAAAAAGTAAAAACAAAATCTAAACAGTTTCTGAGTTTACCATACCAATTGAAAGCAAAACTTGGTACTATTTGATGCCAGCTATTGGACTTGAACAATTCCTCTAGTTTAAAGTATTTTCTATTAGCATACTCAATTTGTGTTTGTAGTCTTGTAGGAGGAATATAATTTCAAAGGCCTCTTGGAAGTACACTGTTGCTTCTTTAAAAAACTACTGTTGGTCTATGCTGTGAAAAATGTCATGGGAAATGACCAGAAGAAATATATGTGCATTGAGGAGACTAGAGAGAAAGCCAGGCTGCAGAATGGCACTAGGAAGTTTAAACCTTCCGTTCTGTAAAAGTTTTATGAAAGGAAATCTGTAGGAAAGTGACACTGTTGAGAGCTAACCTGTTGACTCTGTCTGGTGGGAAGCAGGTGCTTCCAGCTGCATATGTACTGGATTTGTCTTGCACCTATTGCCTGCTAGTACAAAAAGGTTAACTTAGTGCTCAGCCTCTGTCCAGGAGTTCAAGTGATCCATGTAGCAAAATAAAGTTATTTAGATGTATAAAGACAAGAAAGCCTATTTGCTGTGTGTGCTCTGTGAGTTTAAGGGAGAATATCCAGTAATCCATTCTGGATTGATTATGTTGTTATCCTGTTTACAAAAAAGTGTTTTATCAAGATGGGAGACAAGTCTGAAGTTAACTTTTGTCTGACATCTTTTAAAGGTTTAGAAATTCCACTGGAAAGAGCAATTTTTTTTTCTTCTTACCTTACTGTTTTTATTCTTAATGACAAGAATATTTTGAGTTTTTTAAAGTCATAATCCTGCAGTTCAATAATAAAGTTAGGCTAAGGGTGGAGGTGTGGGAAGATGTTGGGAACTGGGAAATAATTCCTGTGTTAATCTGAAGTTAAACTTACAACTGCTGTTGAAAAGCAGTTACAGATATGAAACTCCAGGAAGATTAAATGAAAAGTGAAAGTTGAAAAGAATTTACTTGTGATTTTAGAAAGCTAAATCATATAGTTTAATCAAGGGTAGGGAGTGACATACCCCTAAATATTGAAGGCAATCTGCTGATAGTTGCGACAGTGAAGGTGATTGTATGGAACAACATCCTTACAAGGATACTGTTTTCTTAATGGAAGTAGTGGAAACCTAATTTATCACTTGGGGCCTTTAAAGAGATTTAATCAGCAGATAATTAACTATGTGAAATTCAGCACCTAAATCTGGTGATGTCATTCCATGAATCATTGGAATGAGCACGTGCTGGTGTTGCTCTGAAAGAGGCTTGCTCCCTCTTCCAGGTGTTTTCCCTTTCCTTGGTGCTACAACCTGTGTGGTTGTGCAGTAGATTGAACCAGCATACACGTCTGAGTTAAAATTATAATTTTCCTGTTGTTGATAGACCAAATCATGCTTGCATCATTTCTCTTCGCAGGCCTGCACACAGAGGTGGGGAAGGATAGCTGGTGAAGGCTGAGTTGTGCTCTGTTCTTTTGGCAAGAGCATTGGCTTAAACTGGATGCCTAAAAGTAGGAATATCTCAATCTATTCCTTTATATTCCCATCCTATTTCTGTCAAACATTTATGGAGAGCCTATATCCAGTCTTTTCTACTAATATAACAGAAAAGAATGAAATAAGAAGTGCTTGCATGCGTTACCTGCTGCAGCACACATCATTAGGTTTTAGACAGGGAGGTACTACAGTTGTCATAACATGTACTTGATACATGCTGTGTTTGCTGCTGCTGTACAGAGAAACCTGCTCTTTGTTTGGGAAGAAACGGGTGAATTTTCCTGATGAGGAGACAGAGAGAAGATAATATGCCATGTAGACTGTTTCATGTGAGGTTTTGATTCAAGAAGAAATTTCCAGAATGTAGGTGTGAGGTATAGAAAGTCCTGACAATCCAGCAAGATATGCAAGATGATTTTATGTCTATTCTGAGTTCTCGTGCAGCCAAAATTGTATTTATAGCACTTGTTTTTGTCATGAAATTTCTGGAGGCTCCTCCTACTAGCAGTGGAAAGCAGCTGATGTCATACTGTGCTTTCCAAGAAAAGTGAATGGAAAGAATGGATGGAGAAGTGTGGAAGTGAAGAACATCTGCAAATAGCTGTATAAAACTCCAAGCAAGTTTTTAAGTTTCTCTAGTTCTTGGCAAAGTGATCCTTCCCACCCTGTTCTACCCCTGAAGTCAGCTGGTGGCAGGGAGGGCTTCTGAGGCCTTGGGGAGAGAGAGAAGCAAGAAAATGAACACTGACACAAGAGTCAGAGAATGTTGATCACTGCAGGTGAGCAGCCTGAAGGGGATGTTTCAGGGGCACAGACCAGGCCATGAGGGCAGTTTGTGGAGTACAAGGCTGCTGACACCAGGAGGAACAACATTCTGTTAATGGCCCTTTGAGGTTTGTAACTAAGGGTGGAAGTTAGGTTTCTTCAGACAGAAAAGTTCACCTAAAGTGTGAATTTATGAATGGCATTCAGACAAAAAGAATATCTCAAGGTGTTGCATGTGTTTATGCATTGATGTGTTTTCAGTAGTTATTAGGTTGTGGGGTTTTTTCTGTATTATTTATACTGGTTTGTATGCTTCAGATTCTGTATAAAAACACTGAAGAGTCAATATGGCAAAAAAGAAACCACAGTATATGCAAATGACACAGCAAATGATGACAAATGAGAAACTCAGAGTGCTTGAGTAGAAGCTTAGGAATAGGCATTTGCAGTGAAATGGTTAGATTTTATTTCATACAGGGTTTTGAACAAAAGTCAGGACATTCCTAAGTTAATGTTCCCACAGCAACGTCAGTGTTTGCCTCTGAAGAAAAAGAAACAGCATGAACATTTTTTTAAAGCTTCAGCCCTACACACCCAATAGTAAATCTCTTGAAGTATTAATAGGTTATTTGCTGTTTTTAAGTTACTTTAATTAATATTAATTCATTAAAATAGAACATTGACTCCAGGTCTTTGCAGATGTAAATGAATGTAATTTGAGACTCCTATCCATTTGCTTTTGCAATGGATTTGACCATGTGCCTGTGACAAAAAAAAAAAACCCAAAACATATTTTTACTCTTTGGCTTCCATGCATGGCAATGGCAGGTTCTGCACAGTAAAGTTCATGGCAAGTATTTGTCTAATGTAAGCCAAGCAAGAGACACATACAAGGTTAAAGGTAAATCAGTCTTTCTTAGCTGTGTTTCTTTGTAATAAAATATAAATACATTTTGCAAATGCAGAATTTCAGGTCTGCTTGAAATTTTGTATCCAGTTCAATTCTGATCTTCCAAAATGGGGACACCTTAAAGTTATCTTCCCTGTAAAGCTGTCAGTAGGTGCTGGAAATAGCCATAGGCACTGTGTCTAAGTACAAAATACTGATTGCACTGGAGAATCTTTGTGGTAACAGTTGCAATACATCTTTCTTCTCTGTTTGGATTTGAGTCTATTCTCTTTTGTGCAATTGAAAGAAGGAAGTGTGTAAGTACCATGACACCATTATAAAAGAATCATTTTAGCACAGAGCTAAGCAAACTCTGTCTATACACTGCACATTTCCCATTAAAATATTTTTACCTTGCAGTCCAGCCTTTGGTGGTATTTGAATTTTGTGGCTGAGATGGAGTAGGCTGATGAGGTTCAGGTTTAGTGGCTAAACTGAGAATATTGTTTCTCATCACATGTCAATCTTTTATCCAAAAGAAGACACAGAACTCTGTACTACATTTGGTGGGTCTTCCTCTGGTGTGTGCACCATAAAACAATAATCCAAACTTAATAAAAATGTGTTTCCTGAATATTTTGGATCCTCATTCAAGACATGGATAAAATGTTGTGTTGGTGCATAACTTCTGTATTTGCAGTTCTTGAGATATTTTGAATTCCTTAATGCCATAATCTGGAAGGATAGAGGGATCTGTTGGTGAGATCCTTTGGGTTTTATTAACAGAAAAATTTTTGTGGAAACAGTTTTTTTATGAAGCTGCTTATCAGGTTTTCTGTTGTTCCAGTTTGCAGCTGGTGCCAGGTGATGATACTTTCTAACTCCTATTAAATATGCTCTCAGGTGTTCCAAAATACCTTTTCACAAAGAAACCAAGTAAGATATTGTACAAGTGGAAACACTTGGGATCATAAAATGATTTGTCCAGTGCTGTTCTGCCACACTGTTAGTAGTAGAATTCAACTCTTCTAAGCCCTAAGGTGGTGTAAAGACTGAAAAATGGACATTTTTCAGATAAGAAAGTGTGTCTGCTTCCTTGGTGAGGTTTTGGGACTATTGGAGTTTGGTGTTCCTTCCCTCTGTTGTCTCACTCTTTCATAGGAAACATTTGCTAGGAAGTGACACTTTTCTGTGGATTGTAACATAAACTGTACAGTAATTAATCTGATTTGTATGGGCTTCTCCATTCACAATCTGAGTAACCTTGTGCACTTTTTCCTTCACCCGAGTGATGCATCAATATCTCCCTCCTGTGTTTCCTCCAGAGAAAAAGCTCTTTTTAAATAGCCAAGTTTTTACTGTTGGTACTGAAAAGCAGGGAAATCCACAGTCTGAATGTTGATTTATGTGACACCAGGGTGTGCCTGAGGCTGAGCTGTGTGGTCTGCATTACCTGGTAGCTTCTTCAGTTGTCAGTGGTAATCTTGACATCTGGAAAGTGTAGTGAGAAATCAGAACTAACTGATCTGGACAAGTGTAACTTTACTGATCAGAATCCATTCAATGATCTGGTGTGCTGTTTCAGATGATCCTAGGTGCTGGTGAGACTGCAGTGTTGGCTCTAAGGATCCAGTCAGTGTCACAGGTGTATTGGGCTCATGCCCACTGTCTAGTACTCACTGGCTAGAGCCACTTTTTTTCATTACCAGCTGCAGTTCTATGTTTTTCAACGTGGAATTGTCAGGTGGTGTCATTGTTCCTCTCAGCTTTGTACAGAAGAGCCTGGAAGTGACATCTGTACTCAGAGGCAGCGTTTCAGTCAGAGGGGCAACTTAAAGAAAATCTTTGCAGAAGCTGTGATATTTATACTTATTAAGTGTTTTGCTGTTCCCTCTAAGAACTGACACTCGTGCAACTATGGCAACAGCTGTCAGTCAGCATCTCATGTCAGTCAGATACAGAAACTACTGTGGCTAGCAGCATGCCAGCTCTGCATGTGCCTTGATCTGAGGTGTCCAAGCCCTGATTTCTTTGGAGAAGAAAGACACTTGTCAGATTCCATGGCCTTGGTTTGTCTGCTGTATAAACTTGCATAAAGCATTCAGTCTGGTTTTGTTCTGTGTGCAATGAAATGATTGGTAGAGTTTTGTTTTATGATTTATGAAACATTTATGATTTCAGAGCGTTCTACAAGTGGTTGTCAGAGTTGCTGCTTGCTTTTTAAAGTTTTTATCATCTCAGCTTTTACCTTTGACTCCACAAGGTGTATATTTTTTCTCAAGTGTATCTATCCATGAGGTGTCTGGGTTCTTCTGGCTGTAGGATTGTGGGTGCTGATAAGAGCCAAAAAGCCAGACAGATAGGGTAGGATAAGTCCACTGACTGTTACTAGGAAGCTACAAGACTTCAGTTTTCAGCCAGGTTGTATTTGTAGTCCTTTCTTTTGTACCCTTTCATTTATTCTCTGTATTTTTTGAATACACAGCTTCATTTTTTTTAGTCTAATGAGGTACCACCTCCTAATGAGTTCAATTACTAGAAATATGCTTTACATCCACAGTCCTCAGCATTTTAAAAGATGGAGTTCATGTTGCTATGATTGTTATTACATGATTTTAAGTCTCTGGAGTGCTCAATGTCTGATTTTCCTTATCTTTTAGAGTGAAGACTGGACCATCTAGAGGGAGGTGCGTAGCTGCAGGTATGAAACCACTACAGTTTGTATCCCTCAGTTGTGTGTTGCAGCTTCCTTCCAAAGGTTTAGAGAGAAGTTGGTTTAATTTCAGTGATGAAAGCAGTTGTTTTCCACTGGAGTGAGCAGTGCTCCCTGAACCTTGAACTCTTGGCAGTTTCCTGCCTTTGTGCTGCTAAGGGGGTTGTGAGTGTTAACAACTTAGGACTGTACCAAGTCAGGAGGCTTCTGGAGCCTCATCTGTAATGTAATAATTTTAGAAACAGAACTAACTCCAAAGTAGAAGTTCATGTCTCCACAGTAATTTATTGAGCAGAACAATTCTCAAGTACTCTGTAGTACATGAAACCCTAAAGGTGAGTATTAGTGGAACATGTCTCTCTAGGGAGAGAAAAATTTGGTTTTGGACAGTGGAATAAGAATATACTCTAGTGTGAAAATTCTTGCATGGAGCCAAATGTGAGGATCTTCTGGTGCAGTTTCCTTAATGCCTGAAGTCCAGTAAGGGCGTAGTTCCCTGAGACAGCTAAAACAATTCCCCCTTCATCTCTGTTCAGTTTCCAACTGAGTAGTCCTGTGTCCTTTGATTATGCTTGATTCTCTTCATAATTTGACTGTGTGCTAGACCAAGTCACCTTGACAGCCCAATAAAAAGCTCTTTTGTGATGAAGTTACTATTTTTCTGGTTTAGCAAGTGGGAATGATTTGCTTTCTGTCAGAGGAGAACCAAAATAATAGATACCACTGGCCATAACTGCACCTGAAGGGTTTCATTCCTGTTTTGAGGACAGTTGACCTGTAAATGCTGTGCTAAGTAGCTCTTATCACGTTACTTAAGTGATGAATCACCTCAGCTCTGGCAGAAATACTTAAGGTGGGCTTTAGTCTCCAGGCAGTTGGGGAGAGCTGAGGTTTAATGTTGTCCTGAGGAAACACTTTTCCTACTGAGGTCAGGCATTTGCTGCAGTTTTCATCAATACATTGGAAAGGATTTAGTCGTGTCTATATAAAAATGAAAATCAGATCTGTCTTTAAAGTGCAGGTTATCCTGTCTCTCAGTATGTTACTCAGAGTGGAAAGACCTGAAGTTGGATTAAGAAATCCAGGAACACCTTCATTTTCAAATGATTTTTAGAGAAGTGGTGATTGACCTCTGCTTGGAAGTACCAGCTTGAGGGCATTGGTATCCCTGCATTGTGGGTATTGCAAAGCTTCCCTAAATGACTGGTGCTCTGTGCCTTTTCCTTCCTTCTCCTTTGCTGCTCCATTAGGACCATACAGAAGGCAGGAAAGGCAGAATACTGATCATTGTATTTGTGTTTTTGTTTGGAGAGTTTCTCTTCTGAGATACACTCATCTGTGCTTGGACCTAGTTTTTCAGACTCATGGGATTCTGCCAATTTCAAAACACAGGTGCAGAATCAATAGATTTGGGTTGCTTAAACAATCAGTTTATTTAAATAGTGAAATAGTCATCAAGTTCGTAGTTGCTGAAAATAAATCACAGAACAGAATACTTCAGTTTGGTGCAAGAGCCATGATTTCTCATCTAAAGAACAGGATGAAGTTGAATTAATCTGTGTTAATGTGAATGTAGAAAGATGTCCAAATGAAAGATGATTGAGTCTTGTCTTGAACATAATGGAATGTAAAATTGTATCCAGCCCATTGTTAAATGCCTCTTATGATGCTTAACTCCATAAATTAACTCCACAGAGTTACATAAAATGAAACTGATGGCATTCTGGTTTTGGTCTGGTACAGAAAATAACTGAGGAGTTGTTGGTTTTGCTTCGTGAGGAGGAATCAATCAGCATGTGAAAGAGCACTTGGTTTTGTTCCCCACAGTTCTGGTAGCTGCCATCCTTAACCAGAAAAGTTTTTTGAATAAAGATTTTACTCTGAGACTGAGGGTGGCTTCTTGTATCCAGAAATCCATATGCCACACTTTGTGAAAGAAGACTGAACAGTTTTTGTTCTGCTAAGTATTGTCTTGGAGGTGTCTTATGAACACTGACAGTTTCAGGAGTGAGGAACTCCTACCTTTATATTGACTTCTGTCATGTGGACCATGTTGATGCCCTGCTGGAGGACAGGAATGCCTTTAGACTGTGAACAGAGAGCTCTGTAGTGTTCATATTGTTCTTGCTGCCCTGCCCCTCCTTTAGGGTGATCCTTTCTGGAGGGAAGCTCTAAGGAAAACTCTGCTGGGACAGGTCTGTAGGTGTGTTGTGTGATGAGGAATAGCAGCTCACTGGTTTTTACCTGAAAAAATATCTGTGTTCCAATAAAAGTTCTTTAGATCTCAGCCCTTTCCAAAATGGAAGTTTTCAACATGAAGATGAAAATGATCATTAAAAGATTGTAGATTTGTCTGCTTAGGAGGAACTTTAGTTCTTCTGCCTTAAGAGAAGTTAATTCTTCCTCAATACTTCTAAAGAAGTTTAGGAAGTCAAAGTAAATTTGTTTGCTTATAGATTTATTTGTTTTGTTGGAAGGATCAGAGTGTTCCTCTTCATTCTTTCTGGGCTGAGCTTTTCCTGAAGTTGAAACCTGCTCTACTATCTAATCTAATGGTTATTTAGACCTTATTAATTTAGGTAGACATAGCTGTATTTTCTTAGCTGCTTAGGAAAACTGAGGCACATCTGTCATACTGTTTTTGTTCTGCCTCTAGTGGCTTGGAAGTTTAGATGTTATGGAAATAGACTCTCTGACATTTTTATTATGGTCCTCATGGACAACACAGCAACTGTACTGCTGCCTTTGCAGCCTTGTGCCTAGAGCCAGAGGAAGTCATGCCTTGCCTTATTCCAAATTGATGCACTACATAGAAATTATAATTGCAGTACTTACAATTTTAACTGCACCCTGTGCTCCCCTGGAGCTGTTGGGGCTGCATTTGAACTCTCTTCAGGTAACATGCAACAAACCCCCTTCATTTGGATAAAATAAAAAGAGAGAAGTACTTTGAGTTTTTAGAACACTATAATAGTCACTGGTTCCCATTTGTGTTTGGCACTATTTGTAGAAGCAATCTGAGAATAAAGCACTCCTTGGAATGTTTTACACCACTGTTCTGGTGGCTGCAAAGGATAATGAGACTTGAAACTTGTGGTTTTCTTTTGTCCAAAATGTCTCTTGAAAATTAGGGGAAGGAAAATAAAAAAAGCTTCGGTCATACTTCAGAAAGTTTCTAAAGAGGTCTGATTGCTATTCTAACACATTTCAGAAATGAGGTATTTTAAAGTCATTTAATAGTAGGAAGCTTCTTCCTTTGAGTTAAGATTCCTCATTGCATTTTTTTGAGTAAAAAGATAAAGTAACTGACCAGTTCTTACTTTAACTGAGTTAACTTATATTGCTTGCAGTTAATCTTAGTTAAAGGCATTTTTGATTCACTTTAGTTCTTGGGTAGGGTAGTGTAACAATTATCACACATGGTATTGTCCTGGAATTCTATTGCTGGTTCTGGAGTCTCCCCTGGGTCAAATATGCAACCACACAGCAATTCCCCATGTAACTTTGCCCACTGTAGGGCTTTGTGCCATGTTTGGCTTGAAGACAAGCAGACTGTTCAGAGCTTTTCAGGACCCAGTGGATTTAGAGCTCCTTAGCAGAAGAATAACTTCTGTTGTAGTGGCAGAAAGCAAACTAAAAATTTGTAGTTGATTTGTTAAATCTTCCAGCAAATATTGCAGAGGTGGCAAAATGTTTTGTTTCCAGCACATCATCCTGACTAAGGACAGAGCTGCAGATTCCTGCAGGGTAGGAGAAGACAGCAAAGGACAGCTTCCTAGGTCTTGTGCTAGTATTTACAAAGGAAAAAAGCTGAAGGAAATCTAATGGGTTCTTTTCCATAGAATTGCTTGGGGGATTGTTTTATACACAAAAAGCTGAAAGACCTGAAGGTAAACTTCTGGCCTGTCTTACAATAAATTGGGAATTATCATACTTCCCCTTTCAGTCATGGTCTGAATTTAGTCAATAAACAAAAAGGGTTAAAAACCTCAAACCTTCAAAACATTGCTGCTGCTGCCCTAAATGTTCCATCCTGTCTCCTTTTGGTAGTTCTCTGTTCTTATACAGAATACAAACACATCCTCACTTCTCATACTCTCATTTCCTGCCTTGTCTCCTGTTCTGTGTCGTAATAATGCCTCTATTTCCTCTAACTGTTGCTGGGACAAAGACAGTTTTCCTACTTTCTCAATTTTTTTCTTTCTGCACTGCCAAAGTATCTACAGGTCTTTCACATCCTTAGGTACTTAGGATTTCTATAGTTTGTCTCTCCCAAAATACATGTTCTTGTGTTCTACCACTGTAATGATGAAAACTCAGAATGCTTCCCAGACTGTGTCTGCTGGAATGTTGGCAGATGTTTAAAAAAGTAATAATTTTAAGCTGAGATTCTTCTGCATACTGTAGAGCTTAAGTAGTGTCTGAAATACACAGGTAACACCTATTTGAAAGAAACAAAAACAAAAAACAAAGACAAAACAAACAAACAAAGAAAAAAGAACCAAGAAACAACCAACCTGCAACCTAGAGATAAGAATGAAAAAATTAAATCTGCAAGATAAAGGAACAAAATTTAGTTAGGAAAGACAAACTGAGCACATTTCGTATCACTATTCTGAAGTTCTCAATTGGGAAGTTTGCTTACAAAATTGAAATCTGAAGCTGGCAAAAGAAAATGTCTTGCACTTCAAGGGAAAGACAACAATCCAGGGACATGTTGCTATATTTCTGTTAAGATGGATGTTCAGTGGTGTTCAATGCATTGTTGGGGAACAGGTATAGGAAGGCAATAACTAAACACCAAATAAAAGGTGGAATTTCTAGGAAAATATCTTCATTTGAAGCTTTTACTTGTGTGAACATCTGTTTTATTTTATTTCACTGTGCTAAAGTAGTTGACTGGTACCCTAATGCTGCACAGGTGCTTTCCTTGAAAACAGGCTGGGCAGGTAGTGTCTGTCTTTGGAAGATTTCAGGTAATTCCTAACCAAAGTTGTTTGTCACTCTGTAAAGGGCACTACTGCAAAGTGTATTATTTGAGGATCTTTGGAGTTTCTGCCTTTGTGTAAAAAAAGAAATAGAGGTTCTGGAAATAAGAGTTGTGATATACCTCAGAATAATGCAAACATGTCTGAGTAATCTCAAACCAGATATGTTTGGAGGCCATCAGCTTTCTTATTCCTCATTGCTGTAGCATAATAAAAAAAACCTATAATCAGAGATGGGTGCTTGAGGTCATTGTCAGGAGGTGGTTTCTTTGCTAGTCAGTTCTTTTTTTTTTTTTTTTTTTTTCTCCCTCTTTCTGGTAATGCCTTTGTAGTACCCTCATGGAAGCAGCAGACAGAGCTGCCCCAGCTGACAGCCACGCACTGAGGAAGGAAACCTCAGGGCAGGATCATGTGGTGTTCTGCCCTAGAGCAGCAGATCACTGTCTCTAGTGCTGTGGGTTGGTCACACTGCAGAATTCCAATACCCACAGTCCTGTCAGTGTGCCCCCAGCACACTCGTGTCTCCTCTCAGGCAAGCAGATGAAGAGGCAATGTATCAGAGGGAGAGGAAAACTGCAGAAGTTTGGAGGCCGCTGGCTTCAAGCCTATGAACATCATCCATCTGCTGTGAGAGCTGCTTAAGACTGATAACTGAGCCTCTGAGTTCTTGTTACACATCCTCTTACTAATTGTTATTGGCAGAGCAAGACTTAGTTGCAGGTTTTTTGGCTTCTCAGGTTTGAACAGATGTTGTGGCTGTTCCCTGGTAGTTAAGCTCTCCTGTTGCAGAGGAGCCATTTGGGGTAAGTTGTCCTCAGGAGTGAGCCAGATATTTAGTATGCCACAGATTGAATGTGTTCCATGAGTTACATAATAGCACATTGAAAGTAATTGCAAGGCATTTCAAAAAAGAGGGGAAGGTTTTTGTACTTGTTACTCTTTGTGCTGTAGCATCTGAAGTTGGGACTTGTGGGGTTTTTTTGGGTTGAGGTTTTTTTTTTGTTGTGTAGTTTTGAGGGGGCTGGGAGGGGCTGATGTTACTAAAGGAATTGAATATAGTGCTGTGAATAGGTGATTGGTTTTAGCCAGCATTTTATCTAGTTTGTGTATAGTTTGTTCCTAGAGTAGTTTTCACAGGCCTACAACTCTCATCTTCCATAGTGCGATTTGTTTTGTCCCAAGGCAAATGCGGAGTCATCCTCCTGCTCTGTGGCATGTTTGGGACATTGCCATTCCCAAAAGGCTGGCAATCTGTGGTGTTTGTTTTCACCACAACACTGATTCAGTGGTTTCTCAGCCTCTCTGTTTTCAGCTCAGGAGAACCAAGGCTGTTGTGATTTCTCTGGTAGCCTCTGATGGGTCTCTTCCCAGTACATGTCCAGTCTGTTCCTGCCCTCCTGGGAATGCTGTTGTGTCAGGTGATCTTATGTTGTTGGCTGTCACTTGGAAAGTCAGTTTGGGAATACTGGCTGCTTGGGAAGGGAATAGCCTCCCACAGTCTGTTAGAGTTGGTATGTGCATTCAGTTATTTCTTGTTGGAAATAAAAGCAAAAGGGACATTCAGGCTGGTCAGATAAATCAGTGTGTGTGACAGTCGAAGCAGAGCTGTTTGGCATCACATTGATACATGAATAGGACTGTAGATACAAGTCTTCCATACTGATTTTTGCTGTTATATGAAGATCAAATAAGTCTCTGTCAGAGAATGAGTTGATTTCTGGGCCTGACTGTACTTCCAGTGTAATGATGGCTCAGAGTCACTGGCCTGTCTGTATATTTGGTGCCCTTTGAAGTGCTTTTGCCTGAGGAACAAACAGGAGGGAGGTTGTGCTCTAATGGAGCAGATAGCTGTTAATCAAAATTCTTGTACAGAGAGCTCAGTTGGATTTTTGTTAGCTTGTGTTTTAAAGGAAACAGTGCCCAGTCCTTACACTTCTTGAAAAGTGTTGAATCCACAGTGTCAAAACAGAGCATTCAGCTCTTGCCCTTTGCCCATCAGTGTGCAGGTGGCTTTGAACTAGGCTGGCTGTTGGCTCTGCTCTGTATGACTGAACAGGTAGAAGTCACTGAAGGATCTTGACTCTCTTTGGTTTTATTGTAAGGAGGCAAGACATATCCATAGGAACAGCTTTTGGTAGGTACTGGTGTGTAGTGTGCAGGTTATGGTGTAGCAAACTGTGTTCTCAGTTCTCTGTGTCCCAAGAAAGCATCACTACATCCTGGTTTGCATCTGTGACACCAGAAAATTGAGGAGTTAAGGGAATTTGCTTGGGGTTTTGCATCAGGTTGGTACAGAGCTGGGAACAGAGTCTGCTTTTTTGGCACAGCTTGCAATCCCTTGATGCCTCTCTGGAAAGCACATTCAAGTCATAGGACTTTTCTGACCACATTAGTTCATAACCCCTTCACACAACAGATTTATACAGGTGTAGGACTTTCTGTTCTGTTTTGCCACCTCATTACTGTGATCTCAGTTGCCACAGACCACCAGTTACTTTTGTGCTCTTAATCCAAGCGATATCTCCTGTGTCTGTGTTCACATCAAGGTTTTGCACTGAATGTGTTGATTTAGAAAGGTAAAAAGCCATGGCTAAGGAACTTGAGAGCTGCCACATTGGACACAGTCTAATTTGTGGTTTCCTTCTGATAATGCATAGTACTGTGTGCATTGAACAAATCAGTCTAAAATCTTTGTAATTGTTGACTAATGTGTGTTTAAAAATCAGGTTACTTAGTTGGGTTTTTTCTAATTTTAGCTAGAAGGTGGTATTTCTTATGTGCATTACTTTGCATATAACTCATGGGTTGTCTGTGTAAAGAAACCATTTGGGTTTTATGTATATGTGCAGTAAATAGAAATGGAAAAACACATCCCAGCAATCATCCAGTTGTGCTCCAACCCAGTCAGGCTTTGACATGATTACAGAAGTCACCACCACTAAGTATTTATTTAATCTATTAATTTAGTAAGAAGTGTTCCCTCATACCAGTTTCAAGTTTGCCAGTCTCCTGCTTTGCTTCTGTGTTCACACAGGAAACTGCAGCTGCTTTGTGACTGGTGTGGCAGCAGATTGTTGCAAGTGAGTGATGCAGAGCAGCAACTCAACTGCAAGAAGGCAGGAAGAACAGAAGTAGAGCTTTCAAAAGAAGCATGCATACAGGAGGAAGCCTATAGACAATTAAAAAAAAAAACAACAAAAACCCCAACCAAACAAAAACCCAAAAAACCAAACCAAAAACGAACAAAAAAACTCACAACAAAAAAAAACCCCTAACACATACAGGTTTGTTTGGTTTTTTTTAAATCTTCTTATAAGCCCCACTGTTTACAGTTTTTAGAATAACAAGTATGTTCACTTCAGTGCAAAACTTTATCTCCTGTTACAGAAAAACAGGGCTTCATTCACAAGACAGAGATGTAGGTCAAGAATGCATTGATTTGTCTCAAATACTTTTTTTTCCAGAAATATTTTGAGGAGGGGGAGGGAAAAAGAGCATATTATAAGCTGTTTCAGGATAAAATTTACTTACCTAATTTGGGAAAATCCACCTAGGTGGAGAGTATGGAGGAATTAAATGCTCTCAGATAAATGCATAGGAGAGAACACAGAAATCTTGCAGTTTCTGAGATAAAGGCAGTTGTCATCCACTAACAACTTCTACAAAAATTTCATGTAAGAAAGAGTTTTCCAGTTAATTAATTGTGAACTACTGGCAGCACAAAACTTCAGGTATTTTGATGGTAAACTCAGCACTCTGAACGTGCTGGATTTGTGTGCTCACAGTGCATGACTCTCACAGAGATTGGCAGAGGAAGAAGCTGCAGTTTTGGCAACAAGGGAAGGGGCTTTTTGTAGCCAGCCGGGCGTGGGGAGACAGTTTGGATTTCAAGGCAGGCAGAAAACGTTCTGACCACAGCTTACATGCCCAGCAGTGAAACCAAATATTGACAAGCAGTTACTGTATTTTGATGCCTGTAACCCAGGGGTTATCTGTTGAAAAACAAAACTGCAGTTCAGCAGCACTGGAGGGGTCTGGATACGCACAGATAATACAAGGGGAAGTTTATTCTAGGACCTGTCTCCTTCAAAGCTTCACAGTGTCTGATTTCCCCAGAGCCTGCATCCTTTCCCAAAGCTCACTCTTACCATTGCAGTACTCCCTCAGCTTCAGTTTTGTAGAAGTTGTCAGAGTTTCAGACTGGATAAAATAAGAGATGGTATTATCTTCAGCTTTCCGAGTTAATTGCTCATCAGAATCAACAAGGCTTTTTCAAAAAGGAAAGAAAATGAGAAATGTGGGGATTTTTTTTTTGTTGTGTGAGTTTTTTGGGTTTTAGCTTTAGCTGAGATGCCATTCTGTAAATTTAAAAATAGAAGCAAAACTTCCAGCATTTATAAGCTGCAGTCTTTGAGGGGCATACATAGTGAGGTGTTCTGCAGCATGATCTAGGGCTTCAGAAGTGTCCAAAAGTAGATTTAACCTGTAGCATGTATAAATTTTAAATGTTCTTATTGTCAGATGCAGCACCATGATTAAATGTGTAGCTACAGTCCGTAGAGCTTGGAATTTCAGATGTTGTTTCTGTTATCCTTTGAATACAAACAAAGAATGGATCTGGAAGCCAGCAGGAATTTGACATCTGAGCAAAAAATAAGTGTGTTTGTCTCTCATTTGTCTTTCTTGCTTTGTGAGCAATGGCTAGGATAACTTTTCTGGGTTTTATTGTTTCAAAGAAACTCTGCTTCCTCATTTAATTCTTATTTCTGTGCAGCAGTGGAACACTCTTTGCCACTCTTTCTGATGTTTTGCAAGTGAAGTCTGTAGGTCTCATAGTTTCACCAGTCTGATGTCTTCACTAAATAAGGTTAAAACAAGCCTGTTAGTCCACAGGCCAGTTTTGTCACTGGAGTAGCCATCATTACTGCAGAAGTATGGTGCCCTGAATCACTGAGCCTTGGCTAACGTGTTTTCAGGTATTTATTCATCATTCTTATACTGATTCTTCCTTTCCCCCAGACTGTCCATAACACCATGTGACATACTGTTGTCACTGTTGTTCATTAAATGAAGTGAACACATCACAGAAATTCAAGTATAACAAGAGATAAAAATTAATATATACCAACGTAGTTGCACAAATTTTTTTATTATTTTTTTTTTTACACCCAGTAGACTGAATCTGATCTGGAGTAAAACAGTGTGACAATGTCTGTGACTTGTCATTTTGTTTTAATGCAACAAGCAGATACTAGTTCCATTTTGGGGAGCAGAGATGTGGGGGAAGGGTTGGGCATCGGATCAAATCATAGTGACTTACTGGTTTCTTTTTCAGTAAAATAATCAATCTCATAACCTTTTAAAACCCATTTCCTAGAGTATTTGCTGCCAGAGTAATCTTTCATTGAACCTACAGAGAGTGTGGCTGCTGGAGTATTTTACTAGCTGCTTAAAAAAAGCTGAAGATGACTGGAAGGCTGGAAGGAATGAATTCTGATCTTCACAGGCAGGACCAGAATGTACAGTATTGGTCTGTAGATTTCTGGGAACAGTGGGAAGGATTTCACTGTACCTTCTGCTGTTCTAATCATACAAATATGAAATGTTTATGTGGGCTCATTTTAGAGAAATTCATAAAGTGGGCTCCAGGCTCAGTTTAATATTTGAATATTATGTTTTTTTACACTTGCCAAGTGGGAAGCCTGTAAGATGTGCCTGAAGGTAGTTAAGAACAGTTTACTGAAAGCTGATAAATTGACCTGCCCTCCCTAGTGCCTATTTACATGCTTTTATCAGTAGTGCTTAGCAGGTAGCTTGCACCTTTTTCATAAAGAGTAATCTTTTTTGCCTTTGCCACACAGCAAGAGAATAGATGAAGTACTTAGTGCTGAACATCAGTGCTAAGTTCATGTCCTCTCATTTTGCACTAATATGCATATCTCTGTATTATGAGGCCTAACTCCTTTTAATAACCTTTTAATTAACGAGACTGTTGGCAGAAGATCAGAAATATGGGTTTGTTTGGTTTTTTTTTAGAGGCTGGAAATGGTTATTTATGAAAAATTAATCAATGTGCTCTAACTGTGTAAGCACAAAGAAAAGCTGCATGTCCTGGCCAGTCTGAATAACTGCATGCATTGCAGTCACTGGCAGACAGGAAAGAAGTGATGGTAGCTGCCCCAGCATGCCTTCCTTGATGCTCTGAGAGTTTAGTTTGTGGTTATATCGACCATATAAGTAAGGCTTATCTGAATTCATGTTGGACTTGATTTAATCATCCCTCCTGGAGTGCTCAGGCACACCCAGCTGCCTCCACAGCACTCACTCTGCAGTCAAATTTATCTGCACCTCCCAAAGCATCTGATGTTTCCCAGATTATCTCCCCATTAGTTTGGGGATGGGACATTTTACAAGAGGTCTGTGCTGTGTGTATAAATACACCTCACAGGTCTTTGATCAACATGTTATTCCTGTTTTAGTGTTGAAGCAGTTGAGGTGTTCTGGTCAGTGTTTTCAAGGATTACAAAACAGTTTTCAACAAATAACTGTGGTTTTCCCTTTCATTTTCACCTATAGGTTCAGTGTAAGATTGGATTTGTAGATGCATGATGGGCAAAGAATTTCTTCCAGAACAAAATGTTGTGCTCCTATAAAAGGAGTGGTTTTTTATGTTCTGTGATGTACTTGAAGAGTTTTTGAATCATCAAATCTTCTTAGCTTTTACTTTTTGGCAGGTGGAGAGAAACATTTTCGTTGGCATTTTTCTCCCCAGAAGTCAGGAGATTGTCAAAAACGTTGCACCAAGTGGCAAGGATGAGAGCAGCCACTGAGAAGGTTTATGGTGAGGGAAGCTTTTTCCTTCCCACCTTAGTACTGGTGACATGGGCAGTGACTGAGACTCGAGGCCTTGGGCTGCCATTTTGGGAGGCAAGGAGTTAGCTGGGGATGGAAAGACCAGAGTTTGTATTCTTTCTGCTCTGTTACCCACTGCTATCTTCATGCATCTGACACTCTGTTTATCTGACAGTGCACTCGGTACTGCTTCGCCAGGGAAAATTGCACAAAACAAGCCCAGTGCATCAGCATTTTCATTGTGTATTAAGCTGAGCCTCCCTTCACATGGTCACATCCCCTTTTTAATCTGGGATTCCGTGTCCCTTTCCCAGTCCAGACTGTTTCTGTGGTGTCTATTGCTGGTCTCCCCGAGCTTCTGTTTCTGTGGTTTGAGTGTTTTTTGTGTGGCTGAGTGTTAAGACCTGCAGGACTTTTGGAAGTGGTGGTGTTTGGGGGTTAGGCAGAGCACTGATTTAGTGTTAGTAGCTCATCACAGACTGAGGGGATGGCTGCGTTCAAGTTGGATTTCCTCCCAGAGATGATGGTGGACCATTGCTCCTTGAATGCTAGCCCTGTGTAAGTATTTTGTCTTCATGTCTGAGCTTGTAACTACAGTGATAGCTGGAACTGCTGTCTGTGAATCCTCTGCTGTCTGACAAGAGGGGGCAAAGGAAGGTAGGGGAGCCTGCAGTTTCTCTTCTTGGAGAAATCCTAGTGAGCATTGTCAGTTGATGCTGAATTCTGGATAGGGAGAAAAAAAAAAGATGATGAAGGCTAAGGAGGAATAAAGCTGTTTGGCAGTACTGTTTATAGGGTGCTCCAGGTGCTGACACAGTAAACTCAGTTATTCTATTGATTGCTGGGAGAAGGGTTTCTGTTCTTCCATGGTAATGACTCCAGACTAAACCTTTTAAGGAAGTAGCTCTTGAATACTACTGAGGTCTGGCTGAGAGCTGCCCAGTGAACAGGAGCCATGCTGTGCTCTTCAAGCTCACCCTTGGCATAGAAAGCTGAATATTATTCCTGGAAGAGGGTAAATTATTTCCGGGTCTCAATATATTGGGTATTTGGAGAGGTGCTGACCCTTTCTAAGTGGAAAAGTAGAGGAGTGAAAGAATTTATGATGATTGCTTTCCCTTCTAGCAAGAAGTTTTTGTGTGCCTGATGTCTGCTCATACAGTTATAAAATTATGATCTTTCCCTGGCACCAGGTTTTTCTTGGGCTCTGCACAGCAGTGTGTTGAGGAGAGAAATTATCTTAAACCCTTCCTGGCTTGGAATTTTATTTTTTTTCCAGGGGAGAGCAATTGCAGATGGACAGTGAGAGGAACACTGTTTACTGTAAAGTGCAGTTTGTAAGCCAGCCAAAAACTAAAGTAAAAAAAGCAGAGATGAGGAGAGCTGACAGCTCTGGAAGACCACCTGCATTCTTCAACAAGGAGTTGGGGGGCAGAGGGAATGGTTGTGTAGTTGCTATTCCATTCCCCATGGCCTTTCTAGATTATGCAGGGGTTGGTCAGCAGTTTTAACCTGCTAATCACTGTAGCTCAATAGGATGCTGGTTACAGGCTTCCACAGAGATGGGTCCTGTGGCTTACTAGGCTGAGTACTGATAGTAAAACCTCACCTTGCACTTGGGAAACAATGAGGAGTCAATACAGAAGTCAGTGTATGACTGTCAGCTAGCTGGGTGGAGTGTAAAACAGTTTTACTAATAGGCTGTAAACTCTTTGTGTGGCTAGATGTAATGACTTGAAGCCTGCTGAAGAGTCCCAGACTAAAAACTTGTGTGTTGTAGTCTAAGAAGTTACTTTTTTTTCTGTGTTAACACCCTACCATTAGTGGCCTTGGTTCAGTCTGTGAGTAATTGGATTGTCCAACCTCAATCTGTTCATGAACAACCTAAGGCTGTTTTTTTGCCAAATATTGTTGGGAGCTCCCTAGTTTTACAAAGAGCTATTGCCTTGTAAACTTTTAATGAAACTTCTCATCTGCTCACATTTAAAAACAATGAAAAAAAAAAATTATCCTCTCGTTTCCAGTGGTTGCTGATAACTTCAGGTCTGTAAGTTTAGGTTCCTTCCAGCTCAGATTTCTTTTTCTGTAAAATTTTACGTAGTTGAAATAGTGATATTCTTCAGTCATATCAACAGATTGATGTCCTGAATCCCAGATGTTGACCACATTATAGGAACAAACACATTATAGGAACAAGTAATGAACATTCCTATAGTGTTCCTATAACTTTAAGAAGTTTTAAACAGCTGGTTTTGTTTTTTTTCCAACTACACAGCTTGCCAATGAATGTGAATTAAGTTTTTGAATACTCTCTAGCGTGCAGGACTGGGAATGTGCAAGAGTCTATGTATATTTGAGTCATATACTTTTTCATCTGTGTAGCAGTATATACATTTTTAATCTCACTTTAAGCATGCTTCTTCTAGCTGCAATAACAAAAAGATAGAAATATATAAACCAGAAATTCCTTCTTGTTTTTCATAGCTCAAAGAAAATGAATGGCACACTGGATCACCCAGATCAACCTGATCTAGATGCTATCAAGATGTTTGTGGGTCAGGTCCCCCGGAGCTGGTGCGAGAAGGATCTAAGAGAACTTTTTGAACAGTATGGTGCTGTCTATGAAATCAATGTCTTGAGGGACAGGAGCCAAAACCCTCCTCAAAGCAAAGGTCAGAACTTGTGTACTTCTCATGTGAGACTTGGGGCATCTGCTGCTTTCACACAGTTAAAATCTGAGCTGTTTGCTCATTCAGACATCCCCTTGTGTTGGAACTCTGTGCCCTGGTGTGCATATAAACCCAAGCTTTGTAGTTTTTAAGCATACGTGTCTAATTATGTGACCCAGTGATTAGCTGAGCTGAGGAAAATCACAGTTTTTGGTTTTTTAGACGACAGAAAATACAGGGGTGCTTGAAGAGTATGGATTGCAATAGCAAAACAGAACCCCAGTTTAATGTTTTGTTGCTCCAGAGCATCATTGTGATACTATGATATAATCAAAATGTTGCTGGAAGTGTCACATTTCAGATAAAATGTAGATTTGAAGTCTTACTCATTTGTGCACTCGAGTGCCTCAAATCCTAATTAAATGCAGTACATGGATTTGCAGGTCAGTTATATGGAGTATCTTATTTCCTGTGAAACTAGGGAAGTTTTTGGTACTAGCAAATAATTGTTGAATTTATAGTAGAAGAAGCCAAAATTTATTTGGCACATGTATCTAAATGTTTGCTTTCATGGTGTATTTCTGATGTTGGGTCAGTGCTGAATATATCCTATTCTGTTACATACAGAAATCTTTTCTCAGCAGCACCTACCTATCAACATCTAACATCTACTTGTACATTTTGCATTGGAAGGATAGAAGTGGGACTTGCAATGTCTGTCCAGCCCTGCAGGATTCATAGTGTACTTCTCTTGGCTCCCCTTGTGTTTCACTTGCAGGGTGCTGTTTTGTTACATTTTATACCCGTAAAGCTGCACTAGAAGCACAGAATGCTCTTCACAACATGAAGATCCTCCCAGGGGTAAGTGAAGAGGAATACTTTCTTCCCAACTCTGCCTTGTTTTTCTGAGCTCTGGCACCACTGATGTACAGACATATGTTAGATTGCCTTCAAATCATGTTTTAAAAGAACTATTCCAAAGAGCAATGCCATGACATTTGTGTGATAACAGATCTTCAGGGAATTTTGGAGTGTTTGGGAGAATAATCTGGTAGTGGGTGGGCATGGCTCCTGTAATAATCTCTGAGGAGGAATGATTTTATATCATTAGGAAATCTTTTCTGTTGTTAAGAAATTTGTGTATTGCTACATGTGCAATTCTGTAGAGGCTATTTAGGCTACTGTTTCTTTCCCCCTTAATTCTTATGGGATGTATTTCATATAGTATAAAGTGAATGAATCTGGGATTATTTGATCTTTTTACATTTCAGATGCACCATCCTATCCAGATGAAACCAGCTGACAGTGAAAAGAGTAATGGTAAGCTGTACTAAAGTGTGTGCTTGATGGCATCATTTGTGCTAATAGTGTAGCTTGAGGATTTTCCTTTTGTTGAACAGCTTTTGATGAAGTCTTCTTGAATTGGAGACTTGATTCTTTTAATGGGGGGGGGAGGAAACAAAGTGTGTTTTCAATATAGTGGAGTGTTGTAAGTCTCTACAATTCCATGACTCGGTACCTCCCACTGATGCTGCTTGTGGCAGAACCATGTTGTCAGTTAGGGAAACATCCAGCGAGTTCTTCTTTGTACAAAGGTGGTTTAAATCTTTGTTGGGGGCATGGACAGTGGGATTGAGTGCACCCTCAGCAAGTTTGTGGATGAAACCAAGCTGGGGTGCTGTGGTTGATACTCTAGAGGGAAGGGATGCCATCCAGAGGGAGCTTGACAGACCTGGGAGGTGAGCCTGTGGGAACCTCATGAAATTCAACGTGGTTAGGTGCAAGGGGAGTGCCAAACATCAGATACAAGTTGGGCAGTGAGTGGGCTGAGAGCAGCCCTGAAGAGAAGGACTTGGGGTATTGGTGGATGAAAAAATGGGTATAAGTGAAAAAGTGGATATAAGCCAGCAACATGTTCTTGCAGCCTAGAAAGCCAATCATATCCTGGTCTGCTTAACAGGTCAAGGGAGGGGATTCTCCCCCTCTGCTCTGCTCTCATGAGACCCCACCTGGAGTACTGTGTCCAGTTCTGCCCCCCTCCAGTGTAAGAGAGGCATGGAGGATCTACTTGAGCAGGTCCAGAGGAGGGCCATGAAGATGGTCAGGGAGCTGGAGGACCTCCCCTGTGAGGACAGTCTGAGAGAGTTGAGGTTATGTAGCCTGGAGAAGGCTTTGAGGAGACCTACACAAAAGATAGGGAGGGATTCTTTATCAGGGAGTGTCATGATAGGACGGGGGGTAACAGTTTCAAGCTGAAAGAGGGTTAGGTTTAGATTAGATGTTAGGAAAAAAGATTGTTCACTGTGAAGGTGATGAGCCCCTGGCACAAGATGCCCAGGGAAGATGTGGCTGCCCCATTCCTGGAAGTGTTCAAGGACAGGCTGGATGGGGCCTTGAGCAGCCTAGTCTAGTGGAAGGTGTCCCTGCCCATGGCAAGGGGTTTGGAACCAGATGATCTTTAAGGTCACTTCCAACCCAAATTACTCTATATAGAAATGCTTAATCAATGTGTGAAGCAAGGCCTGTTGCATCATGAAGATAATCCTGGCTCCAGAAAGCTCACATCATAAGATCTTTGAAAACAGAAGATAGGATATATGGGTAACATATATTACAAGTAATTCCATCTACAGATTTCTCCATGTGTACACAGAATGTTTGTGTAAACATACCTAGAAAGGTGTAATTCTTTTGAAGTGTTGTTGAGAGGGGACACACCCACCCACCATTAAGATTTAATAGTCACCTCAGCTGGAATAGTTTGGAATTTTCCTCAGCACTTCCAACCCAAGAAGACTCAGCAAATAAATTTGTTTCCCCCCTCATCGTGGCACTAAATACAAGACCTGAAGCTTCAAATTGTGCTACAGCCATCATCATATTTTACATTGTGCTGAATATTGTATTTGCAAACTGTTGGTATTCTGCATGATCTGCTTTATTCTTTAAAAGCAAGTATTTCATCCCACCCACCATTAAGATTTAATAGTCACCTCAGCTGGAATAGTTTGGAATTTTCCTCAGCACCACAGAAGACTCAGCAAATAACTTTGTTTCCCCCTCATCGTGGCACTAAATACAAGACCTGAAGCTTCAAATTGTGCTACAGCCATCATCATATTTAGTGCCATCAGCATTTAGAGACATGATACAGTAGCACACAGTCCACTTTTCTGATTTGAGAAGTTATTTTCACGTGTTTGGTCCAGATCAGAAAGCATGAATCTGAAACAGCACTAAAATTGTTCTTTTTCATCAGCTGCTCTAGCTTCCACTGGTAAGAGCAGAGCATGAGGAAATAGGCACATCTAAATTTCAGTAGTTGATGTGATAGAGAGGCTAGAAAGAAACTTTCTCCATCTCAGTTGCTTGTTCAGATGTTTATAGTCTAAAGACAGAGAAAGCAGAGGGGAGAGGATGACAATAATCCAAGAAAATACATACAGATCTTCTCTCACTCATCAGGAACTGAATGTAGAAGATACAGTAAAGTGCTGAATCTGATTCCCCCCTTGCTTTTCTTACATCCTTACATTCTGTGGCTTGCAAGGGCAAGACAGTCAGCAAGATGTAAACATAAACCATCATATAACAGGCATCCTTCAGGTTCATTGAGGTACCTTGTGTGCATCCTTTCCAGTTGAAGACATTTCATGACTCATTTCATGAGTCTTGTTTTTAAAAGCTTGTACTCTAAAGACAAGGGGAAAAAATGCAGCTGATGGAGAAGAAGAAATAAGATCTAGTAAGCAAATACTTGCTAGTAATACTTTCATCCTTTGATTTCTTAGCAGTAGAAGATAGGAAGTTGTTTATTGGAATGATATCCAAGAAGTGCAATGAAAACGATATCCGAGTGATGTTCTCCCCCTTTGGGCAGATTGAAGAATGCAGGATATTACGGGGCCCTGATGGCCTGAGCAGAGGTAAGCAGGAAGCCTTTCCCACAATTCAGGGTTCTCCACTGGGTGCTGCATTTTGCAACTCAAGGTGGCATTTCAGCTCTTCCTGTGATTTGCCCTGCACCCCTCTGCCTTTCTCCCTGCTCTCCTTCCAGCCCCCCTGATCTCCTGTAGGCATTTTCATGTCTTTATTCATCCCACTAACTGTGGGCATAGTGACTGAACAGCTTCCTTTTTGTTCTTTCCCCAGGTTGTGCATTTGTGACTTTCACAACAAGAGCCATGGCACAAACAGCAATCAAAGCAATGCACCAAGCACAAACCATGGAGGTAAAACAAGTTAGTGGGTGTCAAAAGATTTAATTTGTCAGGCAGTCACTATGGAGTTTGGTGCAGTTTGTGTTTCTTTGCAAATACTACTCTTGGACTTTTGTTGTGCTCCTGTTGGTAGTGCTTGAGATAGAAACTTCATTTGCAGAGAAACAATTAAAAGGAAATGAGATTTTGAACCTTTAATGAAATATGCTGTTTGGATGTGTACATACATATGAATGCATGTGGGAGGAGGGGAATTCTTCCAATCACTGGGTCTTAATGCCATATTTTTGTGACTGCTGGGACTAGCAAGTATGTAATTGTTTGAATTGCTGTTTGCAGGGTTGCTCTTCCCCCATTGTGGTAAAATTTGCAGACACACAGAAGGACAAAGAGCAGAAACGAATTGCTCAGCAACTCCAGCAACAAATGCAACAGATCAGTGCTGCCTCAGTATGGGGAAACCTGGCTGGACTCAACACACTTGGACCCCAATACTTAGCAGTGAGTTTTCTGATTTGGGTTCTTTTCAGCTCTTCAGGGATTACAGTGTCTGACTGTCTTGTAGTGTTTAATGCATTTTTTTAGAGGGCTTCTGATACAGGAGCAGGGTTTTTAATCTTCATTTTGTGGATGTGGAAACTGACATGAAACATGCCAGAAGCCAGTCAGGATTCATTTAAGTGAGGATTTCAGCACCAATCACTCTACCCCTAGCTACTGAAGCTTTCTTTTTCCCATGTCTTCTGTAGAATGAAGACTCTACAGACAGTGAAGACACTTCCCTTGTGCTGGGAATATTGTCTTCATGTGTAACAGTCTCAGTGTTTATCCATACAAATGCCCTTTTCATGTCTGATGATTTAGTTCTTATATTCTTCTTCCGTTTTTCCTTTTTCATCCTTTCTCTTACCCCTTCCAGTGAAACCTAGAGCAGTACTTAGTGCAGTCCAAATAGAAAAGGTGATCAGGTTGGAAGCACCAAGCAGAGAAAGGAAAAAAAACAAACCCAAAACAAACAAACAAAGAAACAAAAAAACCAGCCAAGAACCACCAAAAAACCCCAAACCACAGAAAATAGGGAGAAACAATTATCTTCAGCAAAAATGACCCAACAGAGAGTAGTCTGCTGTTTGTTACTGATTTTAATTGATTTTTCTGGGTCCCTAAAGGGTGAACTTTTCATAGATTCACGTGCTTTGGCTCATGTGTGTTCCCAGAGCAGCTGTGAGAACTGATTTACACAGCATAAGGTCTGGGGAACAGAAAAGGAACATTGCATCTTGGTGTGGTGTACTGGTGAAGCAGAGGCATTTTCTCTTTTTTACTACTGCTTTAGGTTTGGTAGATTTTGGAATTTTTTATAAGGTAGAATCATAGAATAGCTTGGCAGGGAAAAGAAGCCTTTAAAGGTCATCTACTCCAATCCCCAGCTGGGCAACACCTCCAAGTTAATGGAGAAAGGAAATCCCTCTAAATGGCTTCCAAGCTGAGGCTTCAAATTTCTCCTGTTGCTGCTGTGCATAAGGAGAGTGAAGGGGGTTCAACCTCAGTGGCTTTTTGGTTTTGGTGTGGCATTGGCCATTTGGCAGTGAGGTAGAATAGCCTTAGCACTTCTGTCTAGGGTGTTTTGGATAGGAGTTCTCTCTCACTGCTGATTCTGCTCGTTGTGCCTTGGTGTGGTAGCTCTAAACTTCCCTCACATGGGTTATGTTGAGCAAGGCAAGCCTTGTGCTGTTGCTTTGGCTGCAGTGTGGTGCATGGGCAGCAGGGATTTGCGGTGTGGTGGTGCTCTGGCTGCATTGCCTGAGGGGAATTCTCTTGAGGCTTTGCTAGGATGTGGTGCTTGGGCAGTGGGAATTCCCTTTGTGACGGCGCTCTGGCTGTGGTGTGGTGCAGTTTCTCCCAGAAGCAGGAGCCAGCCCTCACTCTCACTCTTGTTTTGTTTTTTGGTGTAATGTCTAGCTTTATTTGCAGCTCCTTCAGCAGACAGCAGCTGCCTCATCTGGGAACCTGAACACACTGAGCAGCCTCCACCCGATGGGAGGTGAGTTTTTTTTCCATCAGCAGGCAAGTTCAGTGCCAAAGAAAAGAGGAGGGTAGAGAAAGTAGCCAAAAGGCTGTAGACACTTTAACCTCATTTGAAATAAGTAGTCCTGAGCTTACCTAGTCCTTTAGAGTGACAGGAATCTTCTGCTACAACTGTGGATGTTCTTTCTTAATCTTGGTTAACCATTGTCCCCATGGTAAGTTGTGGGATGCTGGTCATCTCCCCTACCTCTGCCATTTAAAATTCTCTCCCCTTATGGGTACAAAAGATGGCTCTGTATATTTCTTTCCATCCAGACTGGTGCCTGTTGAAGCACTATGTTTTAAGTAAGCACTAATGCACGTGTTTCAGTGATAACCAATCCTTAGGTTTCCTGTTTTAAAACCTTTTTTCTCAAATACATCAAAGTTGAAAATGCAGTGCTGGTGGGGAAGTGAACTGGTTCATTCAGGTTCTTCAATTCCTTTGTTTGAATTACACTTGATGACACCATTGCCAGCTTAATATGTGTGAGCCACATTCCTTGCTGTGGCACTGCTACTCAGAATATTCACTCAGTATAGCATCCCTGGGGCTGCATAGTGATTGTCCCTTTTGTCTTCAGTGTGGGGGAATAAAAACCCCACATGTTGGTTGCTCCATTCACTACAGTCTTTAATTTCTGCTGGCAGAAAAACTGTAGGTTTGCTTTTCATATTGGATGTTTTAAGATTTTAAATTTGCCTCCTGGAGTTTTATGATAACTCAAAAAGTTACATGTCCTGTCTGTACAGAGACCAATCTAAAAGTCTTAAGGAAATAAAGTATCTTTGTACATCTGGCTTGGCACTGATGGGTGTACCAACACAATTACAAGTTTTTGCAAATTGTTTTGGTTTTTTTTTTCTTGCAAAATTGGAAGAATTTCGATTTCTACTTGAGATTGATTCTAACTTTAGCTTCTTGTATTTACTTTTTTCATGTTGGAGCTCTGAAGGGGCTCTTAGATCTAAGACTTGCCAAAAGCAACTCCTTAAAAATCAGTTTTACTCCTATCCTGTGTGGTCATGATCTAAAATAGGTTTTGTTATGTGTATGTTACTTTTATCCCCCCTCTTCTGTCTTCTTAAAAGCAAGTGGCAATAAAGAAGAAAAGTACTACAGTAGTTAATTTTAATTGTTACTACAGTAAGGATTGGGATGGGGGAAGGGGCTAATAAGTACCTGAGGTTGCCTTTGAAGTTTCCAGAGTAATTCTGTCTTCACCTTTAAAAAAAAACACAAAAGCAAACCTTACAAATTGAGAACTCAGACATAAAATTATCATGTTGGGTGATGCTTCAAAAGAATTATTCCAAGTTTGTGATTCCTCACAGAAGGAGTTTTAGTTTCATAGAAAAATATTAAGTAGGTAACTAGATGTCAACTGTATCAGACTTTGTAGACAAAATTTTATCTTGACCCTGTTTAAAAGCAGATGGGAAAACCATGTGATGACAAGAGGGCAGGTGCAATGTGCACATGCCAAACTGCTTCAGAAAGGAAGCAAGCTGCTCTGTTCTTCACTAGCTCCAACACTTGCACTTTTAACCCTCTGTAGCATGTTAAAAAAAAAGAAACAAGCCAACAAATTTTTTTGTTTCAACTTAATGCTTAAAGTTTGCTCCCGTGACTAGCCTGTGCCTACACCAGCTGATCGTGTGGCCAGGAGTTGCCACCTAACATTGTCTCATGATTGACTGTTGCTTAGGGGAGCAAACAAAGCAGCTGGTGGTGAATTAAAGGTGTGGTTTTGTGGCCACCGTTTTGTGCAAACCTTGAAAGGATTCTGCAGCTATTGCTGTTCCCATGCAAAGAGAGTAGAGGGACACAAGAGAAGAGAGTGTTACTGGCCTGGTGTCTAGATAAGTTCTCGAGCTTGCAGATGACCTGTCAAACCCTAGCTTAACTCTGGGTTAAACCTGCTGTGCTTTTGTGACTGGAGACAACACTACTTGAAAATTTCTGTGCTTTGGAGTCTACATTTGGGATCATGAGTACCTGGTCTGTTACCAATACTCATCTGTCCAGGCAACCAAAAACTTTGTTTGGTGATAACAATGCAGAGAAGAGCAGTAGTGAGTATTAGCTCAAGCAAAATACTCCTAACTGCTTTAAACTCCTTCCCATTGCTCCCTTGGTGATGTTGCTGGGTCTGTTAAGCCTGGATGGTGGTGGAGAACCCATGCCTTTTCCCTGTGTTGCAGGACTGAATGCCATGCAGTTACAGAACTTGGCTGCCTTGGCAGCTGCCGCCAGCGCCGCTCAGAGCACCCCCAGCGGCACCGCTGCACTCACCTCCTCCAGCAGTCCCCTGAGTGTGCTCACCAGCTCAGGTAAGAGGCTGCCTGGGATATAGTGTGGTGTTAGAACCTTAGGAGTCATTTTGGGATAGAGGTCACCTGTTTTGTCTGTCTGTTTTTGGCACCTTCATGTTGATTCTTTAATAGCTGAGCGGTTTTCTTTGTAGGTTCGCTGGCCTTGGTTTAGGGTAGATATCTTTGCCACCAGCAAAGGCTTTTTTACCTGCTGTGTTCCTCAAATGGTCAGGTTAATTTAGAGTAAAATGAATTTTTGAGGTCATGGTGAAGCAGAAAGGTAGGTGACCTCCTTGCAGTCACATCATTACAATCTCATCAAGCATTCCATTTACCTGTGGTTTTAGGAAGGTACTGTGGCAGATGTACCCAGTTCCTCTGGACGTGGAAATAGAAGATATCCTAAGCATGAAGTAGTGCATTCTGTGCACTAAAACAGTACAGTTTATATTCCTCTGGCATTAATGAAGATAAAGATGCTGTAGCTACCTCGTGGAAGTAAAATAAACAGACCCCTAGCACATTTATTTGAAAGCAATGTCTAGAATTGGCATTTAAGTTGCACATAAAACCCAGTGCCTTTCTCTTCTGTTTTTTTGTTTGGTTTTGGTTGTCTGTTCAGGATTTTTTTTAGTTCTTTCTGTTTTATATTAGTTTATGTACATTATTCAGAGAGGATAGAATGTCCAAGTAGTGTTCTTTTGCTGCCTTAGTGTTAAATGTGATCATTCAAAGCAACAAACAAGAAAAATTAATAGTGCTTCCATCAGACACATTCAATTTTTACCACAAATGAGGATCAGTATCCTGCTCAGTTATTTCTATCAGATTTGCAGTGATTTCTGAATCCTGGCATGGGAAGGGAGACCCTGTGTTTTCAGGGTGTGCTTCCCAGCATCTTCAACATGGTATGTGGGTTTGGCTTTGTTTGTTTGTTGTATTTTTGGTTGATTGAGTTTTGGTTTTTTTGGTGGTGGTTTTTTTGTTGTTTGTTTTGTTTTGTTGTTGTTTTTGTTTTGTTGGTTGGTCAGGGGTTTTATTGTGGGTTTGGTTTTTTTGTTTTTCATAAAAAGCCAAATTGCTTATCCATTTTTAAAATCCAGCCTATAGAGTTAACATCTTGACTTGTGATTGAGAGACCAAAGCAGGTTGAGGGGTGTTTCAAATTGCCACAGGTAGCTTTTTTGTATTGTGTAAGAGTACCAAGGAGCTGGCCTTAAGAGCCTATAAAGAGATTACAAGGGAAAGCTCTTTAGAAAACCTGATGTCACACAATCAGGAGTTAAGCCAGAAATCCCCAAGAAAGAATTCAGTTCTTAAAGTGTTCTGTTGCAGGCCAGGACTTTTTTTACATAAAAACTCTGTGGACTGCAATTCCTGAAAGATTAAAATTTCTAAATTCATCTTGACTCACAGCTATGGTACCCTATTCCATAATTAAAAACAAAAAGAGTTGAGGCTAGAGAAGAGCTGCATTTATAACCCTCTCCTGCTTCTCCACTGCAGAGAAGGTAAATGTATCTTGGAGTTTCTTCCATGTTTCCTCATCCAGTAGCAGAGCTGGGAATTTTCAGGTTGCAATTTGTTGTGACTGGCATTTAGAACTGAAATTTCTTTTTTGGTGCTCCCGACTACTGACTGGAGTAAGTTTGTTCTCTGATTTGTTGAGGTGGGGAAAGGGAATGGCAGGTTGTGAAATTCAAATACCAGACATGCTAAAAGAGGCAGAGACAGCCTCTTCTCAGAGGTGTGCAGTGAAAGGACAAGGGCAACAGACACAAGTTGCAACAGAGAAAATTCTGCTAGGATATAAAAGGCAAATATAATTAATGGTGAGAGTGATTAAGCTCAGGAACAAGGTGACAGATGGGCTGTGCAATCTCCATCATTCCAGAGATTCAGGACGTAATTGGAAAGGACCCTGAGCAGGCTGCCTTAAATCAGAGGTTAGGCTGGCTCTGAGCAGACCACTGGTGACCCACAACCCTTCAGCTGTAGTTATGCTGCTGTTTTGTGATTCTCTAGGTTAGGCTTCCCCTCTATGAATTCTGACTCTGTGTAATCACCTTAGAAATCTGTTGGACTCCACTCATTCAGAGCATCCCTCTGGAACTATACCTGCACCTTGGAAAAACCTCAGTCTGTAGCTGTTCAATTGCATCTCTGGGTAAATGTCTGTGGGACACAGGGCAACATCCACTGTGATGACCTCTTAAACCTGACTGCAGATGAGATGACTACTGGCATTACTTTTGTCCATCTGTCATCCAAATGTTCACCTGATGCTTAGTTGGACATCTCCCCAGATTGTCCTCAGATTGCATAATTGGTGGAAAAATCCAGACAACTATTGTGCATGGCTACGTTGTTGGTTTTTTTTTTTTCTTGTTCATCTGCACTGATTTCTTTTCTGTTTGGGGATCTTGGAAGTCCACACAGTGGAAAATCTGTGAGCTAAGCATGGATTGTATCTCAGAGTTGTGTTAGGTATTGTTGCTCTGCTGTCTTCCTACTCATTTCAGGTGATTTTGTGTAGGTATTTCCAAGCAGTATTGTGTATTTTCATTTAGAATAGGATGGAGCAAAACCTTTCACCTTGCAGCAAAGTGTCAACTCTTTAGAACTGAACAGACTTGCTGTATCCACCTGTAGGTAATCTGTGTTACAGAGCCTGTGGCCTTAGATAAATTCATTTAAACTGCTAGCTTTGAAGGAATCATTTAAGAAATTGTTAGAGAAATATTTTAGGATTGGAGTGTCTTGCCTGCCAGCTTTTACACTCAGACATGAATAAGGATTGCCAGCTCCAGAGCAAAACAGAATGAGGCACCATTTTCAGAGACACCATGGTCTTTCTGCTTTGACTAGAACTAATTCTGATACAGTTGAGTCAGATTCATTGCCTGAATTTTGGTGCTCTTTAGCTCATTACTTGAATGGTAGGTGACTGAGTTAGAACAGACATAGTGTTTCCTCAGTTTACCTGTCTCCCCAGAAGTTGATAGTTGATGTCCAGGCCCCAAGTTTCATTATCTTTTCTGACTATTATTTAAATATATAGGCAAATTGTCTGAAAAAGATGAAGTATTTTTGGCTAGTTCTCTTAGAGTTAGGCTCTCTGACTAAATACAGCTCAGCAGATAGATACCAGGAGACATAAAATCAGTAGGAAGCAAAAGAAAACCCTAAGATGTACAGAGACACTGTAAGAATTAGGGATGCAGTAAGGAACAAAGGTAAAGTTACATGTGTTTTCCACCCCCATTACTGTGTGCTTGTCTGATCTGAAATCATACATGAAAAAGAGACCAGAGAAGATGACTGGAACTGTGGCACTCCTTCTCTGTGATGAGCAATGAGGGAGCCTGAGAAATGGAAGCCTGACGTGGGAGTAGGATACCATTGAAGTCTACAAATACATTACTGGTGTGATGAAGACAACCAGGGAAAGATCAGACATTAGATAACTCCAGACAAGAATGACAGGTGAAGCTGTCAGCTGACAGTTCAAAACTAACTGTGTTCAGTGATTTAAATGAATTTATTTTACATCACAAGCTTTTTAAAGTAGGGAAGGCACCTTTTCTCTCTTTCACTTGGCTCTCTAGCACAGGATGTTTTCTTTTTTTTCCCCCCCATACTACTACTATTTTAGTGTGGGTTGTGGTTTTAAAGTTATGTTATTATTAGTCAAACATTGTGTCATTTTGAATTCTGTAGATGAGCAATGAAGTGTTGTAGAAGCAAGTGATGTTCTGGAATATAGGCAGCTGTATTATTTCTGAACACTGGCTTTTATTCAGCCAGCTGTGGTTTTCTTTTTTTTTACCAACTTGGGGATTATCCTGCAATTTGTTCTCTGTATTTTCCAGCATTTAATATACTACTTATAGTAAGACTAGAAAGGTTCCCTTTTTCTTTTTTTCAGAGTAGGCATCTTAAAACATAGTTTGAATATAGTATCATCTTTCAGCTTCTGACTTGTTAAGAGAACTTGTCTAGAACATTTCCTAGAGGAGGTTTGTTATTTCCTTTGTCAGTACAAAAACTAAACAGTGAGATGAAGTGCAGCTCCCTGGGTTCTCATGCAGCTTTTGTTAGGTACAGCTCTTGCTGGAGCTTGTTAGGCAAGTTTGCTGTTTCCCATTGAAATAATTATGTTCCACTCCAGCAGAGACTTTGTGCCACCCATGTGAAGTGGTTATTATAGTGTGTGTGTATCTGCTTGAAAGATGTTAAGAGTTCTTTTCAAGGCTTTAGTGGATGTACACAGCATTAACTGAGAATCCCAAACATGCCAAGGAAACTGAAAATGCCTGAATTCCAGCTCTTCTGTTACACGCTTGGTCAGACAGATAAATTTCTCTTGAGAACAGACCATAAGATGACTCTGCAGCACAAGTCTTTATCTTTTAGTTCGTAGAAGCCATAAATATTTTCAGCACATCTTGTGCAGAAATTTTAATCTCTTACCATGTCCATAACCTTTGTAGGTGACCTAAATTTGAGCTTCTTTTTCTTTTGATATACAAGCTTATCAAAATTTTTCTCATGGTTTTGATGTCTTGTTGCTATAGAACAAACTCCACCTGCTGCAGAGTTTGTCAGGCTCTGTAAGCTGTTAGTCTGGTAGGTACTGTGCCTGTAGACTTCTCTGCCTGAGTTAATGTGATTGAAGATGTTTGTGGCACAGTCAGCAGAGGACAGACCATGTATTTTGGGTGTATGTACCAAAACTTTCCTTAGCCCCAGCCCCAGCTGCTGCAGAGGGGTTTTTAATGAAAAATTATTTAACGTGCCAGAGGAATCTGGGCATCTGCTGCTCCTGATCTGAGAGAATGGGGAAATCTTATGTTCAGTTTGGCTGGAGGTTTTTTAATGTCCCTAGTATGCCAGTGTTTCAGGTCTTTTCCACCTCCTGTGATGTTTCAAGGATAGATGTTAGTATGTCTCCATTCTTATGTCAATTAGCAGGAAGCAGGTTGCTGCTGGTCCCCTTATATCCAGGTACAAAGTTTAGCTAACATTTGTGTGTTGCCTGAATCCTAATGTCTTACACCTAGTAACATCATGACTGCCACAAAGAGTAGGTGTTGCAATGAAGTAGCAGTTTTTCAGAAATGTAGGAAGGGATTAAAAGATCCAACCAGTATGATCAATCAGGCTGCATGGGTTTGGGATTTTTTTATTTTTATTTTTTTTTTCCACATACAGTGTATCTGTTCCTTACTATCCTTTTCTACAGAAATAACTTGATGAACAAGTGGAACTATCAGGACTGGAAAATATTGCTTGAAGTCTAATGATGTTATTTTAATAGCAGGTTCCTCACCTAGCTCCAGTAGCAGCTCCTCTGTTAACCCTATGGCTTCTCTTGGAGCACTGCAGACACTGGCAGGGGCTACAGCAGGCCTCAACGTTAGCTCCTTAGCAGGTAAGCTGGGGGGATAGCTGATTATCATTCCTGAGAGTTCTGTGGGGTGTTTTTTTTCTGCAGATCATTTGAAAGGTAATTGATCTGGCTCAGTGGAAATACTCAGTCATCTCTGTTTCCTCTTTCTTATGCAGGAATGGCTGCCTTAAATGGAGGACTTGGCAGTGGTGGGCTCTCAAATGGGACAGGTAGCACAATGGAAGCTCTCACACAGGCTTACTCTGGAATCCAGCAATATGCTGCTGCTGCCTTGCCAACACTCTATAACCAGAGTCTTTTAACACAGCAGAGTATTGGTGCAGCAGGAAGTCAAAAAGAAGGTAGGCAGAAAGTTGCAGAAACAACCTGTGAGGGGTTTTCAAAAGGGCAATTTCAGCTACCTTATCTGCAGAGCTTTTGGGGGTGGTTTTTTAAAAACATATAAGGTGTCTCTGAGGGCTGCCCAAAGTAGTTTTTTTACAGGAAACATCTGCCAGGATTTGTCTAGTCTTAAATGCTTGGTATCATACTCCTGTATTTTCTTAGGTAGGAGTGTATGACTCTGTAGCCTGAGACATCCCACTGTCAGAGATTCAGCTGTGGTTTTGTTGATTTTGTTTTCTTGGTCTTTCACCTCTTCCCACAGGTACTTAATGCCAGTCTCTTCAGAATCAATCTAACATTTAATGTAAAGGAATGAAGAATGTGGGAGTAAATTGCCAGCAGAATGTAGAATGATATTTTAAAAAAGATTCTGTCATATGAAACGTGATGTGATTACTTGTATTTTTGTATTGAGACTTACTTAGTTTCTTTGAGGCAGAAGATTTGCAGAGCCACTTTTGGTTCAATCAGCATCTGAGGCTCAAAATTATTCTTCATCTTTCATTACAGCAAAGATCTGTGAGGGGGGATTGGCATGATGTGGAAATTAAAAGCAAAAATGGTGAGAAAGAGCTAGAATTATTTGAATGATCAAGCCCAGCACGGGTCATACTGATGTGTTCTGGAATCAAGTACTCCACAGAAGTGCAAACAGCAGCTTAACTGCTTTATCTAGAAAATTTGGCCTGAATGGCTCTTACACCTGCTTGGTTTTTTGTGAAGTGAACGTATGTTATCCATTTTCTTTCTGTATTTATATTTCTACTTGTTGTTTGAAGGTCCAGAGGGAGCCAATCTGTTTATCTACCATCTCCCCCAGGAGTTTGGGGATCAGGATCTGCTGCAGATGTTCATGCCCTTTGGAAATGTTGTCTCTGCCAAGGTTTTCATTGACAAGCAGACCAACCTGAGCAAGTGTTTTGGTATGTTGTTTACATTGCTGTATATGCTACTAACTACATTATCTGCTGTTAATATTTTATTATTATTACCATATAACCCTAGAGCATTTGACTCTGTCCTGTAAATGCTCTAAAGGCAATTTTAAAATTTTGCTTCTAATTCTGGAAAATGTTGTAATAGTTAAACCATTTCTGCTGTTATTTACCACCTGACTTTGGGTACATCTCACACCCAAATTTTTCTCTGCTTACTGTATATTTAGATGGGTGGCATATCAGGGAGGGAAGTGTACCCTCAACCTGTAAATCAACTGGTCATGCTTCTGTTACTAACCAAATAGATAATTTTCAGGTGCCTGCTAAAGTCTGTGATGCCAAAGGAACAAAGAATATATTTTTCATTAAGTCGTGCAGTAGGAGGCTGCACGTATGGACAGAAAGATTCATGGTTTTGTTTTCCTCACTTTGAAACCCTAATGCAAGCAGTTGTGGTAATTTTGTAGTGCTGGAGCCAAAAGATGTGGACTAACTGCTGTCATGTCATGGCAGCATGCTGAGCATCAGGCTGTGCTTGTGGAGTGATATCCCCAGGCAGCAATGCCAGCCATTGACTAGAGTTATTTTAAATTTTCAAAACCCTGGGAAGTTTATTTTGAGGATGCTTTTTCCCTGGAAACCTGAGCATAGCAGTGATACCAGTGCCACACTCACTGCCTTGACAAAAACCTCACTCCAGATCCACTCACACAGATGAGTATTTTCCAGGTTTGGTTTTCTCCCAGATACAAGTTCTTATAAAACAAAAGAGCAATACTTTTTTTCAGAAATTTTTGAATTTTTGAAAATGTTATTTTAGTTTCCTGGACTTTGTATACCCTTTGGCCAGAGTCCCATAGGTCAGAAAGCAGTGCTCTGTCTGAGAGCCCTTAGCAAGAAGGTTTTATGAAGAGTCTAGAACAGTCGTGAGCTCCTGGATACAGCATGTTACACCTCTTTCACCTTGTGAGCACCTGCATTTCCAGCTGTGAGTACCACTCTGGCATGCTGTAACGACCTCTTTTCCATTTCTTCAGGGTTTGTAAGTTACGACAATCCTGTCTCTGCACAGGCTGCCATTCAGTCAATGAACGGCTTTCAGATCGGCATGAAGCGCCTGAAAGTGCAGCTGAAGCGCTCCAAGAATGACAGCAAACCCTACTGAGCGCCCTCCCCTGGGGACTGGAGGGAGAAGGATCTGCTGGTAAGTTGGAGAGGAGCGCACTTAGTGATTCGAAGCCCTAAGGCTGTGTTTTTACAGTCCTGGAAGCTGATCCATGCCTTCTCTCTGGCGCATCTTCCCCTGAAGATTCGGCTGCAGCCTCTGCTGAGAATCCCACTTCGGATGGAGGACAAGTTTGTGCTTTTGTTTCCAGTGTTTTACTTTGGAGTTTAGGTGCCATATCGCTGAGGGGGTTTTTTTTTGTTTGTTTTGTTTTGTTTTCTTCCTGCCC
>JAAWXA010000028.1:3370142-3427346 GCA_038090715.1 Florisuga fusca
CACCCCACCCCACCCCTTTCCCTCCTTCCCCTTATTTGAAGTTTGCTGTGTTTGTAACCAGTGTGTGTTGAGAAGGACCAATGCCAGCTCCTTGGGGGTGGGGAGGGAAGGTTAAAGGGAGCAGCAGAAACTGACACCACACTGCCTTGGGGTGGAGAGGAGAGGGGGAAGCAGAGCTGACACCAGACCTCCATGGGGGAGAGGAGAAGGGAAAGCAGAAATAACACACAACAGCTGATGAAAACAAAGATGAGGAAGGAGAACTGAGTCCCTCCAAGGTTGGGTGAGCAAAGAACCAGCTCCATGGAGCCTTTGTCATGCCCCATCCTCTCTTAAAAATTTGCTTAACTGTATAACACGGTGGGGATTTATTAAGTCATCTCTAAAGCAGGAGACAGGCTAGAAGGAGGAACACATTAACAAGCCAAAGGAAAACTGCAGTGATTTTTTTTTTTTTTTTCTGTATATAAGGTAGTGTTTATATAGAACTGTGACTGTACACAGCACTTTATAAAATGATTAGATAAATTTTCTGCCCAGAAAATGTCACTATCCATTTACAGTTGAATATTAATGAGATGCAGTGAATTTCTCCATATTTAAAAAAACTTACCCATGTACTTTATCTAGATTTTGTAGAAAGGTTTATAGAGACAGCTTAGCCTGGATGAATACATCTGGGGCTGGAAAGAAGAAACTTCTGATCCCTGGTAACCTGTGGAAATTTTCTTCTTAACACTTCATCACATTCCCTATTTCAGTGGAAGAATTTTCTTTTTTTGCAGAGTATTACTTAGAATTCACTCTAATAAGCATCGTGTAAGTGCTGTTTATTTTTCTGTCAAAAGGACTTTTAAACTGAGATAAAAAGCCCAGAGTTAGTGTAACACAGGTCTTGAGGCTCCTGTTTCATTCATGTTCTCAGAGGGTTTGATTTCCCAGTGTTGAAGCTTTTACAGATAAAAGTTTGTTTCTTAAAAACTACAAAAACAAAACCAAAAACCCCAAACAAAACAAAAAAACACAACAACAAAAAACAAAAACCAACCAAAGAAACCCCACAAAAACACACAAAACAACTCGTGCAGGGATTTGGTCTAGTAATTAGGTATTTCTTTATACTGCAGTTTTCCTTTAAGGTGTTGTGTACCAATGCAAAACAGGCTAAGACAGGAGCTGTGGAGCAGCAGAGCATTGAGCCCACTCAGCCTTTTTCTGCCTTTTGGTACCAGCTGTTATCTTCTGTAGGGAAGGAAAATGGAACACACCCCTTCAACAAACACACCCTTTTTCTGCACACTTGTGAAATGGCTCATGTGTTGCTAAGGGCCTTTGATATACACTGGTTTTAGGGGGCTCTAAGGACTTTTGACACTCTGGCCTGAGTTGTTTTAAAGAAATCAGAGTAGAGTCCCATTTTATAACCACCAAAAGCCACCTCTGTCATGAGAGGAAGTTTACAATTTCTGTGCATCTTCGACAGAAGTTCCGTTTACCTCATATTTTCTCCTTTTCCTTGTTTTCTTTGTATTGCTGATTTGTGATGCTGCTTCCCCAGGCACCAGCTAACACTGCACTCTGGGAGCCAGCTGCTAAATGTGTGTGGGTCAGATGTAGGGTTGGGACTTTCTGTTCTGCTCCAGCAGGAGGAGCACCAAACCCATCAAACCTGAAATCGCCTCCAGAATCCGCATCCACCTGAGGTGCTCTGCTGGGAATGTCAGGTGTTCCCAGGGACTGGGTCCCCTGGGAATCTCACACCTTAGAAGTACAAGACCTGACCTGTAACATCCAAAAAGAGACCTTTAAATTCTTCAACTGAAAATCAAACAGTTGGTTGTTGCCAGTCTGTTTCTATTAATGGCAGACAGGTAGATCTAGCAGTATTACTAGAATTATTTCCTGGTGGCAAAGGTTCAAAGGCCAGATTGCCAAATTTCCCAGTTATGCTGGCATGTGGTACCCTTCTATGTTAATTATTTGAATCTCTCTAGAAACGTAACCATACACTTAAGTGAACCATGTACACTTGAATTCTACACGATGGGAAAGATGTGTCCTGGTTTTCTAAGATAAGAGTGGTGGAGTGTGAAAGCCTCCAGGGTGATAATGGGATTTTTTTTTTTTTAATAAATAATATACTTTTCAAAAAAAAAAAAAAAAAAGAAAAAAAAAAAAGAAAAAAAGGAAAAAAAAAAATAGTTGGGAGCAACTGCTCCACGTGCAACCTGCTGTAACCAAGAATGTTGTTTCTATTTTTATAGAAGTTTTATACAACTCCAGGCTGGAGAATATTTATTATCTAAATTATTTCACTGGGAAAAAAAAAAAAAAAAAAAAAAAAAAAAAAAGGCCAGGGTTTTGTAGAATCCTGAATGTGATTGTTTTACACACATAATGGTGTGCATGATTGAAACTACTGATTTTCAGTGGCCTGTTTGCAGCCCAGCAATTGCCAAATGGGGAAGAGGAATGCTGTGAAGCAGGGGAGGAGAGCACTGTGCTCTGGGGTCTCTACAGTCACTCTTAGCTTCTTTGCACCCTACCCCACTGTACTCTCTAAAACCTTTGTCCTGTTTTTCTTTTAACCTGATGCTGTGGCCTCTTCACTAGTCATTTCAGTTTCCCAAAATTAGATGGTTTAGGTTCTACATCCTCCAGTGTGTCTGTAACTTCTGGGTCGAGCTTGGCATTGTTGCAAGTAGGTGCAGCTCCTGTGGACTCCAGGAGGTTCACCAGTTTATACTGTGGCTTAGTTTGATCAGTGACTCCTCCCAGGCATCATCACCTTGAAGACACCTAACTTGGGCTAGTTCTTGTGCCTTACTGGCATAACTATATAAGTATTGCCAAAAGAAAAATGAATCTATGCAGGTTAAATTTTAAAATACGTGATCATCAGATGGTTTGAATCAGTGCAGGTCTGCCCTCTTCAATAGACCTGCAGCAGTTTTCACCAGCTGAAGATGTTGCCCTTTTTTTGTGTATCTGTTTCAAGTTTCCCTTTCTTGGTGTATCAATGTATATATGTTGCCAAAGTTAATAAATGTATCAAGTTTGTGACTTGGGCAGATTTTTTTCTGATAACAGAACTGATCAGATAAAGTCAACATTTCTGTGTCTGTTTTGTGGCTGCTGCTGACTCCTTAGATTCAGGCTCTTCTTGCCTTCCAGTCTGAAGCCAGTTTTCTTCCTCACTCATTGGCAGGACAGTCTGGGATTTTGGGGACTTGGGGCTTGGCTTTTAATTTTTATTTTTAATTATTGTCATGCTCTGGTTTCAGTGCAAATCAAATCCTTCTTAAGTGCTTTATTTCCTGGAGAGTAGAATGAGTTGGGTGAGTTCATATAAACTGCAGAAGGACTGGCTTAAGTAGCCACCTGGACAAAGTGTTCTGTATGCTCATAAACCAAAGAATCTGAATTTTCTACCAAAAGCTAGCAGGACTTGTAATGAAATGGGATTCCTATTATCTGTGTCACTGGGAACTACTTGCATATTTTTAATAACGAGATGGATGTCATAGATTATTTTTTTTTTCTCAGAAGATACTGATTTTACTGGATGTGCCATGATAAGATGAAAGTAGTATGAAGAATTGAAGTCTTAATCTGATCCTACTTAGTATCAAGTACTATGAGAAATTAAATAATAGATTCTTCAGTCCCCTAGATAATCAACAGTCCAATGTAGGATATCTCTTTGTAGTTGAGGTTTTTTCCTTCCAGTAATACAAATCTTGCATTATTATAAAATGGCCTTGATGTCTAGTGATTAGATTTTAATCCTAAACAGAATGAGGATTGGAATTTTTCAAAAGCATCTGAAATGATGCTGAATATCTCTTTATATTTTAATGGTGAAACAGTTTACTAGCTATGGGTGCTACTATCTGGAGAATAAGTGTCTCATTTTCTCACTGACATATACATCTGTAATGAAAAAGCTTTTCATCTGAATGCTGAAGGTCACATAGCATGAGACATTCTGCTTGGATCATAGAATTAACTCAAATATTTCTTTTGGTGCTGGTTGTGAGTTAGGGCAGAACAGCCAAGCAGAAATAAATTGGTCCAAATTTTCTTTGGAAATATCTAAAAGCAACTTGGATAAAACAGATTGCAAACGAAGACTGCAACGTGTAAAATGCTTTGAAAACTTCCTGTTGCAAACATTTAAACACAAGGATGTTACACATCCCTGAGCATACGTACCACAAAGCATAAAACACAGAAGACAGAATTATTGCAGTTGTGAGAATAAAACAAGGACAAACTGGAGTAACTTTCCCCAAGTCATTAAGTTCTTATCCAGCATCTCATGACTCTGCTCTTGGAAGCCAATCCTTCCTCAGGGCTTTAGTGAAATTTAATCTTCCCCCTCAAAATTGATGAGTGACACATTTTTTTAAATCTCTGTCAAAAAAACCCCAAACAAATGGCACAACGAATTCCTGTGGTACATGCTTAGATGTCACTCAATTTCATGTCTCGGTTCATAGTATTTCTAAAGCTGTAGAAATAATTGCCAGAGTGGCATTGTACTCTGCTTGCTGGAGTTGATTGAACTCCACAGTAACTCCATGTTCTGCATTGGAAAGCACAAAGAGCAAATGGATCTCAGCAGTTTGAGTGAGTGTTGCATGCTTAGTGCACAACATGCTTCTTGCTGCTTTGGAACTCAAATGCAACACTTGCTGTTCTCAAACACACTCTGAAGTGCTAGGAGATAGTAAGCAAGTCTCACCTTGCTCTAGTGTCTAACCAGCAGCTTTGAGAAGTGCTGAAGGATGAGGCCACAAATAGATAAAAGTGAGTTGAGGGGCAGGGGGGGAAAGCAGAGGGAAAGAGGAAGGAAAAAGGAAAAAAAACTTGCTTCCTCTCTGCCCTGCTTTCCAAATTTTCTCCAACACGTTCCTCATCTCAAGCAGTTCCCAAGCTGAGAAATTAAAGGTGGTTTTATCACTCAGTATAAGAATTTTTTCTAAATTCTCATCAAACTGGCAACAGTGACTGTAGAGCTTCTCAGAGCCCAGAACCCCCTCCTCATGAATTCAGGGAGCTGGGGGCTGTTGACATAAAAGATTGGGAATGGTAAATCCCTGTGCAGGTCTAATGGTATAAAAAAGTGCTCAGCTAGGACAAGTCTTAATTTGCAGTCAAGTCTTAAGGAATTCTTGGCTAATGTGTGCAGTTTTTGGTTCCACTTAATTTGTCTTGTATAATTTTATTTTTTTTTCCTCCCCTCTTCCAAATCACCTCACTCCCTGTTTCATGGGCTCCTAGAGAATGAGAAGGGACTATAGCTAAAGGAAAGAACATGAATTTCCTGGGCTGCCACTGCCTAAAAACTTCCTGTGTTAGGATGCAAGACAAGTCTCAGCCTCCAACCACCTGTGAACCCCTTGTGTCCTTTGTCTTGTCTCTCATTGTCTCATGGGGACCAGTGTTAGCCCTGGAGCTGTATTTTTTGGAGTGGGTCTCCCCGGGGAGAACTCGCTCAGTTCTTCTCCTAAGCAGAGCTAGCAGAGGCACAGGGCAGGGAGGTGCATTCCTGGGGGTCAGCCCAGGGCTATGCTGTGGAGTGCTCCATGGGCTGGGTGGTCAGAGGGAAAATCCAGGCCTCTGCTTCCATTTGGTTTCTGGCAGTTTGGTGTTTACTTGGTGTCCTTCATGTACTTCGACTTTTACTTGTCCATCGTTGGCATGTGCTGCCCTTCCCTGTCCAACTCCCTTCCCCCGGAGGTCTCATTGTACAGTGCCCATTCTTGTTCTCTCTCTCTGTGTTTGGATGTACTGCTCTGTGTAACTCAGTGGGTCTCCCTCTTTCTGGTTTGTTTTTTTTCTAGATTCCTGCCGTTTGTTCATCGTTGTGCCTAAAGCATGTCGATGTGGCGTTCAAGTACATCGTCCAAATCCTTGTCTCTTCAGCTTCTCTGATGCTTGAACTCTCACCTTTGACCTTGTGTTGACCTTTGATGCTGATGTGTATTTTTATTACGTTTGTTTCTTTCTTTTTTTTCTTTTTTTTTTTTTTTTTTTAGCTGTTGAAGGGGAATATTTAAACTTGCATTTGAATATAAAAGAATTTCTATTTTTCTAGACCTTCGTAAGATAACCACTTGATTTTGTGAATTTGATTCTTTGTAATTGTCTTCAGAGCAGCCTTGCTAGCATACCTTGTGGAGTATTTGTATTTCTGTGAACATACAGCCAATCACTTTCTAGGCTTAGTTTTTTCCGTGTGCTTAGTTTTAAAAACACAGTTTTGAAGAAAAAGTCAGTTATATGGTGTGACTCAACCTTTCAGGAGACTTCCCAGTCACATTTTGCTGATCTGGTTTCTGTGCTTGAGGAGACAGCATGTGTTTTTATGAGTTCAAACTTGTGACTTGAGTGGCATCAACAGGAAACACTTGAACTACATTTTCTTCTGATTGTAGCTACATTTTTGCCCTGGCATTTATTGATTATTTTTTAATTATTATTATTATTTTTATTTTTTTTTCCTCTGCTTCCCTGTGTGATTATTAGTCTGCAGTGAAAATTTGATCAAAGTTGATGTTGTATTTTGTTAAGCCTCAGCATGCTTGTTTGTTGTTTTGTTGTGTTTTTTTTTTTGTAACTACAATCTCCTCAGCAAAATGTGATGTTTTTGTTTTAATCTTTCAAACTAAGATAGTGCCCAGAAATGTTTTGCATGTTTCCTGCTGTTTTCTTCACACCCTCGTATATATCACCTTCACCTCTCTGTTTTCTGTAGTTTGTGCAAAAACTGAGCAATTTAATGGGTTTCAAAGGTATCCTTTAAATTGGTGGTTTTGGTATGACAAATATCTGATCAGAAGCCACCTGAGGGCATCCACCTGTGCACTTAGACTGTCTGCCTGACAGAGCACCTGGATCTTGTTCCATCTCCAGTGCTGTCAGAGGCTCCCGGGATGCTTGGTTGCACTGCTGCTGCAGTGGAAGTTTTGGTGGAAGGGGGGGATAGCTGGGGAGCAGGAAGATAGGGGAACTTCACAGTGTTTCTGTATCCAAAGTCAGCTGAATCTTAGGGCTCTTTCGGAACGCTCTTTCTGAGCCTTTTGTATAATCCAGGGCACATTTTTGCAAAGCTCAGCCCCAGTTTGATACCATTGGTCAGACCTTGGTGGCAGGATCCTGGAAGGATTCTAGGTCTTGAAACAAAAGGGTTTGAAGTCTTCAAGAGAAAGCATTTGTAAACCTGGTCCTACAGCTGCTGGCTCTTTTCCCAAGTTACAAGCACAATACAACAGCCTCTGAAGCTGTTACGTGAACAGGGTACCATCCCCAGCTCTCTTCTCAAGGGCCTTAGCTGGGGAATCTCTACGGAGATTTTTTAGTTTTTGTTTAGTTTTTAATTGGGTAATGAGCTAAGCAGGTTTTTTTCTGGCTTGCAGGAGGAACTAGAACAGGTTGCTGCTTTCTGGGTTGCAGGCTTCCCTCTGCCCTACGTACCATCTGCACAGGTAGAAAACTGGGATGTAGCTTCTAGCTGAAAGCACCTGAAGAGTGTGTGCTGTGCTGAAGTTCAAGTCAAAAGGAGAAGCAAGCTAGTGTAGGTATCTGAACAGTGGAAAATAATGTGAAACGAAATCCCAGGAGAAAGGGGTTTTGTGGAGAAAACAAATCATGTTTGATTGGGATGAGGCAAAGATGCAAAAAGGATTTTTTCCTCTCTCTCTCCCACTCCTGAGCTGGCTGAAGATGCTCTGTTCTCAGCAGAGAGTGGCTCGGCTTGGGCAGACAGTCCTTCCTCTGACAAGAACACGTTTGGATATGGGAACATGTGTGGAGCTGGGAGAGAAGCATGAGGCTGGATGAGAAAAGGATGGAGATTTGTTTGGTTTGGGGGTAGGGTTGTGGGCTGGCTGCTGTTAGTCCCACAGTCTGAATGCACAGGGCTGTGTGTCGGGGGGGGGCACTGAGGAACTGCCAATCCATTTCTGTATGTGTGCGTTGGGTTCTGTAAGGAACTTGGGGGAAACCTGTGGAAAAATACCTGGAAAAAAAACCAAAATGCCAAACGTTGGATGTTTCTTTCCTTTCTTCTTTCTTTTTCTTCCTTTGGTTGTTTTAATTGTTCTGTGGTGGTTTTAATGGATTTGAGACAGTGGAGCAGCAGCTGCCTTTCTGATTTTTGGCTGCTTTTTGTGAATAATTTAAAAAGAAAATTTACATTTTGGAGACAAACCTGTGGGCTTTTTTATTGGTACAAACATTGTATTTAACACTAGGGGTTTTGTACAGTTTTTTGCCTTTTCTACTAGAAAACAATGTAAAGTGATACACAATGTGATGAGAAAACAAATTGCCACTATGACCAAATGTAGAGTCTGTTCTGCAGTAACGGGATTTAATCAACTCGAAGTCGTGGTTCAGTCGTAGAAATGCTTTTCTTTACCTTGTTTGAGCTGTTCCTTTTTTTTTTTCTTGTTTTGATTTGCAAAACAAAATGTCTTTTTGTGTGAAATTGTGTTGTACTCTGTAGAGAATTACGGATTTTACTTTAATGGTTTAAAAAGCAGAGGAGCACGTGTTGCTTTTCTGATCTGATGGCAGAGTTTGTGTAGTGGGTTTAAAAATGAGAAGATTTGTTACAAGTTTGGAACGAGCGAGTATGTGTTAAAGGAATTTTCTTCCTTTTGTGTGTGTGTGTGTTGGGTTTGTTTTTTTTTTTTCCTTTTTGTCCCAAAGGGCAACTTAAAGCTGTTTTAATTGCACAGACACACCGACAATAAGTCATTTTGTATATGCCAAGTGTGGTACCTTCCTTTGTTTATTTGCTATTAAACTGTTTGAGAAGAGTCATTGTGTGTTGTATTTGTGTCTTAAACTTGAGGTTCTTTTTGGGTCCAAGTGTGGGAAGGTCAAGGGATCAGGGAGTTATCTTCCAGTTTCATAGCTGTGAGCCACAAAAACTTTCATGGCCCAATACCCCTTGTTCTAGATGTGTAATACAGCCCTGGCTTTCCAGCTCTCTGCAGGTGAGCTAATTTGAGTAGAAATGGAAAAGGTTTTGTTGTTGTTGTTCAAGACTTCATTTTGTGTCATTTGGCAGCCAGATCCCCTTTAGACATGAGGATCAGAGGAGCTGAGAATCCTGGATAATGCAGATATGTGATGCACTGGAGAGTGAGGTGGAGGCATATTCAGCCTCACAGAACTGATGCTGTGCAGCCACTTGCCTGTCCATGCTTCTTAGTGTTTCAAGGGCTAAATAACTTGGGCATAACACCAGGCTCCAGCTCTGTGGGAACAGCACATGTGCATGGCAGTGTGTGGGATTAGACAGGCACCAGCTCATACTGCTGCTGCCAGCCCCACACCCACCACTGCCTCCTTACCCCTTCCAGGAACAGGTCCAAAGCTTGCTGAACCTCTCCTGGTTCTGCAGCATGAAGGTGTCTGCAGTCCCCAGTGCTGCTGATCCTGGAAATACTGCAGAGGGAAACCCCAAATGGGGCTACTTACAATGGGAGGTTTTGTGTTGCCTGCTTTGCTTCTAGAACTAAGCTGAGTTAATAATTTGAAATAAAATCAGTTGTTAAAAAAAGAAAAATGTATATATATTAGGTATAGGCAAAATAGAATTAATCTAGAAACTTGCCACAAGATTGATACTCATATTGCCTTTTTCAGAAGGAAAGTACCACAATGGCCATGACTTTACCAGGTTTCTGCAAGCTCCTAAAATTCAGGAGTTACTCCTTCCTTCTGATGCCTTGCATCTTGGAGGCTGCAAGTATTTTCAGGACAGCTCTGTTCCTCCTCCACGTCCTTTCCCTCTGTTATCTGGCATAATCTGTCTCAGCTGATTGCTTCCTGCATGAGGGTAAGTCTGAGAGCACTCTGGAAGCAGCAGGATTCAGCGCTGCATTCCGTTCCCCGGCGGGCAGGGAGGCACTGAGCCACCTGCTGCAGAGTGTGCTGGGCTGCCTCCAGCTCCTCTGCAGCTGTTGAGAAGGGAGGCTGGAGAAATTTCAGTTCAGATACCTCTGAGGTGAAGGTTGGAAAGAAACAACTGGATCAGAAAAAGGGTTAAAGGAACCCTTTTGTTGTTATTGAGTTGGCTGCCCTTATCTTCTGCAATCAAAGCTCTCAGTTGCATCCTAGGGAACTGATACCAGGTCCCTCTGGGAAGGTCACTATTTTTTTGAAGGTTTTTTCTTTAGCTTCAAAGGCCACCACCAAGAAGTAGACAAGTAAACTACAAATAAGAGTCAGAGTAATCTCTGAAAATAATCAGCATTTCACGTTATGCTTATCAACACCAGCAGGAAATACACAAACCTGGAGCTCAAGTCCTGGTGTTGAATGTTTTAGGAGAAATTTTTTGGGTCTCACATCCACCTCCACCTTTCACTGTTCCTTTTGACTCCAGTCTCCAATCTTCCTGACTTTACCAGCTCTGTTCTGCAGTCTCCATGTGGCCAGGAGTCACCAGGGATGAAGAGCAATGGGGAGGAGGACAAGCAGCTCATTGTGGTCCCTCTGAAGAAGTGACCATGTGATTAACTGCACTGCATGACAGGTGAGATTCCCTCATCTGGTGTTTCCATACATCTTGCAGGATTACTTATTTGCAGTTCCTGAGAAGAAAATCAATCTTGAGCCCCAGACTGATGATTGCTCTGCCATTATTTTCTCAGAGCAGCACAGGCAGTCTTGGACTCATTTTGTATATTTTGTATATAATTCTACCCATTTACCCCTTCTTACCTAGGCAGCTGCACTGGGCTCAGAGGGACATGTTCCATATCAGAATGTGTTTCTGTTTTTTGAAAGTGACCATTTGAGCTTGCTGGTTCCAGCTCTTACTTTACTAGGATAAGGTTTTTTTTTTATCTCAATAGGTGAGTTGATTCTTAAAGGACTAAGCACTGTTTCACAATTCAAAAAGCAAGGAAGTACAGTGTGATCAATAAAATGCAGGACAGGTCATTTCCCTCCTGTTAGATGGGTCCTGTCAGACTGCAAAGCATCCTTTTCTCACTTGGCCTGTTCTTCATGGAGTGAAGTTGAGTGAATGTTGAGAGGAGCAGTGCACTGGAAAAATGGGTCAAAAGCATCAGGATGATTTTAAGGTACAGGAAGTTCCTTGTGGAGGTTGAGTTTTCCAAAGTAGTCTGCTCCAAGCAAAGAATGATGTGATGATTTTTTTTTTTAGGTTTTTTTTTTTTTCTCCTTTCCAATTCCTGCCTTGATTCTATCATGTAGCAGACTCTAATGGTTGCTCTCTCTTCTCCAAGTCTAGAAACCTGATGCACCATTATCAGCATTTTCCATGGGGATTGATTTTCTGCATCTTGTGTCCATCCCACCACCCACCTCCAGAGTGACACAGGAATTACTGCAGGGAGGGGGAGACTTTTTAAAAATCCAAATCAGACTTATGGAAGCCCTAAAATATCTATAAAGTACCTAGATAATTGTAGAAGTGCTGCTGAAGTGTTGTTTTTATCATTTTTTTTTAATGTTAACCAGCTGTGCCTCAGAATTACTTTCCTTCAGCCTTCTGTTTCTACTTTCAGAGTTGGAGAGTACAGAGTCTATGCTGAAACATCATCCAGCATATTGCCCCTGTGGAAAACACTGCTCAATTAAATAATGCAACTGTCACGGAGCATGTGAGCTTCCAGAATAGAATCAGTCTTGTTCAGACTTTTCTACCATTTAAAATGCTTTTCTTTTTAAAATACATTTCTGAGGAAATCTTGGATGAAGGTATGGTGGAATCTCTTTAAGATAATAAGTGCTATGACATGGGTAGACTGATTCCTTATTCTTTTTTGTCCTGCTTTCCTAAGGGATATTACCTCAGGGAAGCTCCCTTGGGTTTGTGTTACCTTAAGCAGCCATGACACAAGCCAGGGTGGTCTGTGAGGTGATTCTGTTAAAATTTAACTTTGCCTGGGGAATTGCTGCCCCCAAATTCACATAGAAGCAGGGAGGCAGCTGGAGACATGCCTAATTCTGCATCTATGTCTGTTGTTAAAACTCTGAGCTGCTATTTTTTCCCTTTGGCCTATAAAAGGATCCCAAAACACCAGGTGCCTGGGACTTCTTTACCTGAAAAACATTGAACTTCCTGCGACATTGCCCCTGCCCCAAGTTTAGTATCTCTTCTTACAAAGGACAAAATGAAACTACAGATAACCAAGACTGGTCCCACTAAAAACGCAGCACAGCAATGGGGTGTGACTCCTAGAGGAGTCATAGTTGGTATGCTCAAAGGTGTGTGGTAGAGTTAAAACTCTTTTAACCTCACTAACAATCCTCTTAGGCAACCAGAAAGTCCAAAAATCTGTTGCTTTGGGTCGTTATTGCCATTCATCATAAAAGTTCTAGATGCAGAACTACAGCAGCCCCTTTGACAACCCCTGCTGGAAGCTCTTGGAGGGCTGTCACAGGTATCCAGGGGCAGTGGGTGACAGGCAGCCATGAACAAAGTTTGTTCAGGCCGTGCCATTAAGAAGTCCATACCATATTTGCAGCAAATCTGTGACAGAGCTGACCTTTTGTCTGCAGAAACTTCCATATTGGTAGCCCAGGCCCATGAAAGGAGGGGGCTGAGCTCTGTGCCTGGACAAGTCTCAAGCACATTGTTACAAGTGTGTGACACGGCATGTGTACACGCTGGAGCATTCTACTTCATACCTCACATTTTTTAAAGACATGTATTGTTTTCCTGTCCTGCCTGAGGCTGCTACCTCCTGGACTGACCCATCACCACCAGTGCCTGTGAAAGGGGATGGTGACAGAGAGAGAGGAAAAAGAGACAATGGAGACATCCCTGTGACTGCAGCCAGTTGTCTCTCCCTGGGGTATTTCTGCATTGCATGCTGGTGGGCAGGGGTGGGCAGCTGGCTTGCTGTGACCTTGGGAGCTTGGGAGCCTGTCCAGCATTCCTGGGAGCCACGTGAGCTGAACTGGCAGGAGCAGCTGCAGCCAATGCGGGGCAGACCAGGGCTGGCTGCTGGGGTTGAGTTTCACTCCTCTCACTTGAGATTTTTCTTTCTCTCCCCGTTGTGCTTTTCCTCTTTGTTTATGGGCTTGGGCAGGCGAAGGCACTGAGGGAGTCCTAGGGAGCAAGACGTTTGTAAATGGATTTGGGATTCTGCCTTCAGTGCTGAGCAACCACTTCTTGCCATTGCCTCCCCCAGCTCCAGCCCTTTTCTGACTCCAAGCCTTCGGAGCGCACACCCCGCCCTCCTCCATCAGGGCATTCCAAGTGTGTTCTCTTCTATGCACTTCCTTTTTGCAGTCCTTAGAGGTTAGTGTATGAGGCTTTTTAATGCATGGGAGATGGGTCAGGATCAGACAAAGCAACAGATAGAGAAAGGACTCCATCTGTACCAGTCTAATCAGACTGAAAAGGCCCTGCAAGTCTGGATGAGGGTTTTGGAGAAGTCTGCGGATCCTGCTGGCAGGTTTCGGGTTTTGGGTTGCCTCATCACTGCTCATGCAGAGATGGGCAGATACAAAGATATGCTGAAGGTAAGACAAACTGGAGATGAATGCATGCCATTGTGTCACCCCCCTCCCTGCAGAAGGGTGGCTGGAGAGCAGAATGTGAGCTGGGGGTTTGGTTTGGTATCCAGCAGAACGTACCAGCTGCTGAGCGCAGACTGTGAGCTGCCATCACCACTGTGTTGATCAATAGCTCCAGCCCCCAAGACACACAGAATGCTGCATTTGAGTGGGTCTGCTCCCTCAGGATTCCCAGGTTATTGAAGTTCTCCAGTGAATCACGGAGACCTTTCATGATTTATTCCCCACAAATGGGCACGCCATGTTATTGGGCTTCAGAAAAAGGTATGAAACCAGGGCCTTTGCTCCACTTAAAGTTGGTTATAGAGTGTATGTCAGTGAAAAAAAAAAGATCTCCAAGTGGATTCTGTACTATAAACAGCAGTCTTGTGCAGACATGTCTGTTACCTTGTTGTTCAACTGTTGTTTGATATCTCTTATAGATCTTACGGTGTTTTTAATCACAATTTTTCACAAGGGAGCTGATGAAGAGGGGAAAGGATGCTTTTTCAACAGGGGGATTGAGAGACTTTTCAGGAGGGGTCTGACCATTGATGTCAGAGAGGGTCTCCCAGTATTCAGGATGGCATAGAAGAAGGATATGGGGTTTGGTGGAAGAGTGGTAAAAAGAAGAGTAAGTTACATTTCAAGAGAATAAGAAGCTGAAGCTACATTCCAAGAGTATAAAGATAAATGTGTTTAAGTGAACAAAAAGAAGCTGGTGTCTGGGTCTGAGAAGTAACAGGATGTGTACAGAGAGCACTGGGCAGTGTTTGGGAAGGTGACTCAGGAATCTGGATGACAAGGCAAGAGGATGTTGTAATAGTCTTAAGAAACTATCCCAGCTTGAAATAGGCTCTTGCTACAGGGCCCTGATATTCTTGTCCTGATGCTTTTGGTTGCCTCTTACTGGACTGATGATCATTCAACATTTAGCACCAAATGTGAAGGGAGGGAGGTGGCCACATCTCATTGAAAAAAATTTGGTAGCTCTGTTTAGAATGGGGAGGGGGGCAGGGACCACATCCTGCTGGTAAAGGACCACATGCACACAAAGTCCTACCTCACAAATAAATACACAGGACAAAGAAGAAGAGAGAGGGGTATTCATACACTTGGAAGACTTTCAAAGAAAACAAATTCTGATAAGCGATGTGGAGTTAGGTGGTGGCTGAAACAACAGACTAATAGGGAGGAAAGAAGCAGCAAAGGTAAGATGTGGCTGCCTGAAGGAAATACTGAAGGCTTCATGGAAACAGGAAACAGGCAAAGGAGCAGCCTTGGTATGCCTGAACCTTTAATTTGTTACCTGAGAAGAGAACAGAAAGTGGGATCAGAGTGATTTTTAGTTCTTCACAGTATTAGAAAGGCTTCAGTCAAGCTGAAGATTTTATACCGTGAGTGATCAAGGATGGAGGAAGGAGAATTTTAGCAACAAAGCATTCAGAGAGGAAATTACAAGAGTGATTTAAGAAGGGTTATGATACTCAACCTCTTTTGGAGAGAAAGGTTACTTCACACCAAGGAAAGAGGCTGTGGCAATCAGGAATTAATGAAGAACTTGTACAAAGGTAAGGGAATGTGGGGAAGCATGAGCTAATGCACATTACTTGGTCCAAATAGCATCTTTCCTAAAGTGCTAAGGGAACTGAGAACATATGCACCAAGACATATAGGTAATCCATTTATGGGTTTTTATGTTAGGGTTTTTTTATTCTGTGGGGAATGTAAGATGTTCTAGTAGCTTATGTTATTAGGTATTGCCATTCTACAAAAAGGAAGAAATTGGTGCCCTTGGGAATTGCTATCCACAAACTGAACTGCTAAGCTCTACTGTAAACACATTCTGGGAAAATGGCTAAATATTTGTTTATCATTGCAAAACACAGAAGAGAGTCACTGCTCATAAGAGTCTGCAGTCTAAAAGAAAAAGATTGTACATCCAGAGAGCTGTATGCAGCGAGTCCTGAAGGTTATTGAACAAAAACTAAGACTGCAATTTTTTAGTATAAAATCAATGAAAGAAGCAGTTTGCTTACTTTCTTTTATTAGTAGAGTACTTTAATAGTCTAAGAATTCCAGGTAATATGGAGTGAATTAAACTGAGTGAAAGAAAACTCAGCTGCCGTGTTTCAGATGTTTCCTGCTTCACCTGCTTCTCTTCAGGGCCATTTAACAGCTTTTTTTCCCCACTTACTGCCAGCCTGGTCCATCTTCCTTGCCCCAGAGGCTGTGTGGAGAGAGGGAGAGGTCTCTTCAGACTCTTTGTAGGCTTTTTAAACCACTGGATAACTGCACGATGTGTACAATGCTCCTCAGTCTGTGCAGCTGCACTTCTCTGCCCTGCTCAGAGATGAGCCACTTCTGCAGCACAGGGTGCTCCTCTGCAGGTGTTTATATTTAAATAAACAGCACCTTTACGAGCACTGTCTTTTCTACTTCAAGTTTGCAGTGGTACAGATTGACACAGCACGGGAGCTGGAAGACCCGGATTACCTTACAGCTGTCTCTTATACCTGGCTCGCAGCAACGAGAAGCTTTGTGAATTCCAGAAAACAATCTCTTACTGTAAAACCTGCCTGAACATGCAGGGCACCACGGTGAGCCTGCAGCTGAACGGCCAGGTCAGCCTCAGCATGGGCAATGCCTTCCTGGGCCTCAGCATTTTCCAGAAGGCTCTGGAGTGCTTTGAGAAAGCTTTACGCTACGCGCACAACAACGACGACAAGATGCTGGAGTGCCGGGTCTGCTGCAGCCTGGGGAACTTCTATGCCCAGATAAAGGTGTGGTGAGCCAAGGGAGAGAGAGGGGTGGTTGTCTCCTTAGGGGTTCAGGGAGGGATTTGGGACGGTGTGAGACTTCCAGGTTGTTTCTTTGCTGCGGAAAGTGAAGCGCTGCGGGAGCGCGGGCAGAGAAAAATGTAGAACTGTGGAGGCCTCTCATTGACAGCAAGGATGGAAGGAAGAGGGTAGCACAGCAAAAGCAGCTGTGAGTGTGCCTGTGTGTTGAAAAGATCAAACTTGGCTTGAGAGAAGATGACATCTGAGGAGGGACTGTCAGCACAAAGGACTGGCAGCCAGAACTCAGGGATTCTCTATTTCTACAGCTGTCCCTGGCACACAGCTGTTTGTATGACCAAAACCAGGCAGGAACAAAGTTTTTCCTCACAAGGTCTTGATTTTTATCACTAATTGAAGAATTATCAACTGAAGTCTTTAGTTAGTTAAAAAATAATGACAGGAGAACATTTTAGTCAACACTTCTAAGGTACAAAATAAGAAGGGAGAAAGGAAATTTTAAAAACTTGTGGTTTCCTTTGTGCATCTTAAGAGAGTTTGAAAATATGAGAACTTTTAATTTCTGCAGTCTCAACTGACTTGCGGATTGTTGTGGACATGTAGATAACAGTTTTACATACTTGTTGTAAAGTAAGACTTACTTGTAAAGTGCTTTCAATGCAGAGTGATGCTTAAAAATGAAAATACACCCTATTATGGCTTATTATGGATTTGGCAAGGAGATGAGGTTTTTTGTTCCTGTTTCCTGCAATGGCAGATAACCAGCTTCTTAGAGATTTCTGACTCACTGAATGGAGAACATGAGAGCTCTTTGTAGATGTTGAAAGCAGAGAGGATTTAAGAGCAGAGAAAGTTTTCAGCGTTTAGTTGCAGAGGAGGGTAAATGGTTCCTGCAGAGTAAAGCTGATGGCATACAAGAAGACATTAATTTGCTGTGTCACCGCCCCAGTGTTCTGAACCCAGAGAGTAACATGAATTCAGAACACTGCAATTCTGCCTTCCACACTTTGATACCCAGTGAAAACATCTAGTGAAACAGGGATGTGAAAAAGGAGCAGCAGGGCTTCAAAGGTGTACAGACACCAGCCAGCTATGCAGTGTTAGTAAACAAGAAATGGCTGGGCTTTCTTTCTTGCTTGCTTTATTTTGGCTGTAACTGTTCTCTGTCTCTTTGCCTGCCATGCAGGACTACGAGAAAGCCTTGTTCTTCCCATGTAAAGCAGCTGAGCTGGTGAATGATTATGGGAAGGGCTGGAGCCTGAAGTACCGTGCCATGAGCCAGTACCACATGGCAGTGGCCTATCGGAAGCTGGGGCGCCTGGCAGATGCCATGGACTGCTGTGAGGTAGGAGCTGCAGGCAGGAGCAGAGCTGAGGAGGTCTCTGCAAGGGGATTTTGCCTTCAGAACTGAAAGAGAAGAGATCACAGCATTCACACTGGGCTCTAGATCTTCCTGCTGCCTCCCAGTCTTAGAGCTGTGGCGTCTAAAAAAGTTTGCACCTGGGTTGGGAACACTTCAAAATCCTGTGCTGTTTCTTCAGACCTGCCCCTTCAGTGGCTGGTGTGCCAGCCCTGCTGTTTTGGAAAACAGGAACAAGCTTCTTTTTTGTTTGTTTGTTTTGTCTTTACTGACCAAAGGCAATTTCTTCCAGGAGTCCATGAAGATTGCCCTGCAGCACGGTGACCGCCCCCTGCAAGCGCTGTGCCTGCTGTGCTTTGCAGATATCCACCGCAGCCGCAAGGACGTGCAGGTATGGCCCTTGCTTGCCAGGAAGGACAGGGATGGCAACAGAGTGGGAAAAGCAGGCCCCCAGCAAAACATTTGGTTTCCTCCCTGCTCCTGCAGACGGCCTTTCCTCGGTATGATTCTTCCATGAGCATCATGACAGAGATTGGGAACCGCCTGGGCCTGATCCAGGTGCTGCTGGGGGTGACTAAGTGCTGGATGAGCAAGAAGGAGCTGGATAAGGTCAGTTACAAACTTGTTTCTGGAGAAGTTTGTTAAACAAGATCAGAGCAGAGAGTCTTCTGAACTGTATGCCCATCAAAGTGCAGTAGAGTCACAGAATCAGCAGTTAGAAGGGACCTCTAGAGATCACCCAGTCCAGTAAAGCAGGATCCCCGAGAGCACATCACACAGGACTGCATCCAGGTGGGTTTGAAGGAGCTCCACACGCTCCCTGGGCAGCCTGTGCCAGTGCCCTGTCAATCTCATGGCAAAAATAAGTTTTTTCTTGTGTCTAAATGGAACTTGCCATGTTCCAGCTTGTGCCCATTGCCCCTGGGAACTACTGAGTCTGTCTCCATCTTCCTTGGACCCACCCAGTAGATATTTGTATAGACTGGTACCTTGTGGTTCTGCCAGCAGGGGCTGTGGCTTGTACAGTTACATTTCTGTGAATGGTCCTTTTCAGACAGGAATTTGTCACTAACCATATGAACATCAGACTTGCCAACTTACAGATCCTGGTGACTTCAAACACTACTCTGAGAAACCAGCACTGAGGGAAGGAAGGGAATTTCCTGCTGCTGCCCTTGCAGGCAATCAGGTTGTGCTTTGAAATAGGTCCTGCTGCCCTCTTTTTAGCGATGTGACCAGCCTCACCGTTGTGGCAGTGATGATGGTTAGCCAGCTCTACAGCTCCACCATGTGCTTTGCCTACAAACATGGCATCAAAGTCCTAGAGAAACGTTCAAAGTATATAAACTGCAATGTGAAACAGGGGGGGCAGAAAATCATTTGGGAATAAAATGGTCAATACAGTGCAAGGACGTGATGAAAATTTTGAAGTGTGTGTGTTAAAACCCAGACTACACTAGATGGAGCAGACTGTAAGGCAGGAACATTACTGTGCTGCAGAATGAGATGCTTAAAGGTTATCCTTGAACCTGGAATGCCTGTACCATGCCATGCAGGGATGCTGTTTGGGGTGTAGATACAATGAAGATTCATTCTCATCACTCGTATGACATAAAAAGATTTTTAGCTCAAAGCATCCCAGACATTAGGAAATCAAGTACATGTCAAAAAACACGAGTTCAGGGTGCTGTCAGCACCCGAGTTGCCCACAGCAGAGAATCAGTTGGGTGATCTACACTTTGCAATCTCTGTAAGTAAACACTATGTTTGCAGTGCAAGAAGAAACTGTCAACTTAAACTTTGCTCAGAGTAATCTCTTCCCAGATTCATATCTGATACTCAGAAGAATGGTTGAGGACACAGCAGGTCGGCCTCTACATGAGAGAATATTCAGAACACTCATCAAAACCCTCATCAAACTCCCCTTGACTGCAGCTTGCCAGCAATTACTGACCCTGCAGAGTAGGATGGGAATATTCTTTCAGGGTGTGCATACAAGTCTTGTTTTGATAGATCAGACCGGGAACTGATGATGCCTGCTCTCTGTTCATAGGCTCTGGAAAGCATTGACAAGGCACAGGAGCTGGCAGAGGGACTAGGGAACAAGGTAGGATCCAACAGCTTCTCTTCAGCACTGTCTGTAGTCTTCTGTCAGGCAACCTAAGATGCCAAGCATTAAAGTACCCACATATGTTATTTTTTATTAATGTGTCCATATAAAGCAGCTGATGCTTACGACTTGCTTTGTTACCAAGTTCTGGGCAGCTGCATATGATCATCAGTATGCAAGTCTGAAAACTGAGGGTAGGAGGAGTCACGGAGGGATAAACAAAGGGGAATGGGAAGCAGTGAAAATGGGGTATGAAGCAAGTGGAGGGGTAGAGTAGAAGGGGTGTCTTAAAAAGTATTTTCCTGCCCTGAGCAGCAGCTTGAACTATGTGCCGGCTGTACTGATGTTTCTTCAGCTGGCTGATGGGGCTGTAAGAGTTTCCACTCCTGTTCCTGGGCTGTCTTCACCTTGCTGTTCACTTTTCTCCCCTTGATGTGCAGCTTGGTCTGCTGAAGCTCCACTGCCTGTGTGAACGGATCTATCGCACCAAGGGGCAGCAGCGAGAACTGCGCGACCACGTGGTGAAGTTCCACGAGTGCGTGGAGGAGATGGAGCTGTACTGCGGCATGTGTGGGGAGTCCATCGGGGAGAAGAACAACCAGCTCCAGGCCCTGCCTTGCTCACACTTCTTCCACTTCAAGTAATGAGCTGGAAGTGCTAAAAACCCTTGTCACGGCTTCTCTCACAGGAGAGAGCTGCCCATGCCCAGAGCAGGACAGTCCTATGCATGGTCCTTACCTCTGCCCTGCATGATCCCAGTGCAGTTTTGTGACTCTCAGGGCCTTGAAGGGTGGGATTTAGCCATAATATCCATCCCACTCCCACTCCTGTCCTCTAAAGGATTGTTCACTGATGTCCTCACCTTGTAGGGGCTTGGCCCAGTTCACAGATTCTTATCTCACTCCTTTTGGAGAATCAGTTCTTCACTCTTTGGATTTTTTTCCCCCCTGAATCCCCTCACTTCCTCTCTTGCCGAGAGGCAAAGGTGTTCAGTCCGGTTTTGTGCTACTGCCATGAACCAAGGAGTCAGCTCTACCATCACGTTATTTTCAGAAGAAACACAAGTGTAACACTCAGTTCTTGAAAACTAAGAATTTAATACCACAGCCTGCCAGTGATACCAGAATCGGGATAAACTACTGCCAGGGCAGGGTGCCCATCAAGCTCCGGATTCACCTCCAGGAGCGTTTGTTTGGCCGAGGAAGGCGTTGGAAGGGGTGGGAAGAGACCGAACCTTAGTCCCGGAGGGGAGGGATCCCGTTCCTGGGTCAGCCCCCCCACAACCACCCTCCTCCCTTCGCAGGTGCCTTCAGACCAACGGGACCCGCGGCTGCCCCAACTGCCGCCGCTTGTCGGTGAAGCCCGGATACGTCTGAGCGCCCCGGGACCGCGGGACCCCCGCGCCTCACGGAGCCCCGCCCCCTCCTCCCTTCCCCTCAGGCTGTGCCTGCCGGCCGCGGGGCTGCGGCTGGGGCGGCCTCGGTCTCTCTTTCCCCTTGGCCGGCTCAGGCCCGGCGCTGCTCTGCTCCCTTTTCCTCTCGCTTCTCTGTACGGGAACTGACGGTAATAAAAACGCTTCAGCCGCCTCAGCGCTGCGCCTGCCTCCGCCCCGGCCCGCCCCAAGATGGCGGCGCCGCCATCACTCAGCAGAATCGGCCGCCATCACGTGACCTGCGCGGCCGTTTTCCCCCTCACGGCCCGGAGCGGCAGATTCGGCAGAACCCCCGGGGCCGCTCTCCGGGGCTGGGAGGGCCGAGGAAATAACAGGGGGTGCGGGACCCCGCTGCCTCCCGCTCCTCTCGCTCCCTCCCGCCTCGCTGCCTCCCTCCCGCCCTGTTTGGCGGGGCGAAGAGCGCTGAATCTGCCGGCCGCGGTCTGCCGCGCGGTGCGGGGTCTGGGTGCAAGATGGCGTCGGTGTGGGACGAGTCTGAGGTGAGGGCCGGGCCCGGGGGCTGCGGGGCCGGGGAGAGGCCCCGGCCGGGCCGGGGGTGACGTGGCCCTTGTGTCCCCCGCAGGATGGAGTCGGCGAGGAGGTGTTGAAGATGTCCACGGAGGAGATCGTGCAGCGTACGCGCCTCCTCGACAGTGAGATCAAGGTAGGGGCCGAGGGCCGCGGCCATTGGGGCCGGGCCGGGGCCGTTTGTGTGCGGTGGGGCCGCCCTCGGGAGCCCGGTGCTGCTCGGGTTTAGCACTGCCGAGGAGGCAGGGAAAAATGAGATACAGTCAACTGGGTCGAGAAGGGTTGGTTGATGAATAGTAAGCCTTGAAAGTAGGGAAGAAGTGTCAGAAGAGCAAGGAGCTGAGGGGATGGTTGTCCTGCAGAGCCTTCGATGTTTTAGCCAAAGGTGCACAAGCCCTTGCAGCTCTCGTAGAAGTGAGTTTCACGGCCTGGGTCAGGGAGGAACACCAGGTAGTTCGTGTTGGAAGAGACTTGAGACTTGAGTGCAGCTCTGGGCTTTCTGTGCCACTGCTTGGCTGTTACCAGAAGGATAAAGATTTGCTTTATTTACTACATAAATGTCTCTTGTTGTGATCACAGAACCACAAAATGGTCAGGGGTTGGAAGGGACCTCTGAGGATCATCCAGTCCAACCCCCTGCCAGAGCAGGATCACCTGGAGCTGGTTGGAGAGGAATCCATCCAGGCAGGTCCTGAATGTCTCCAGGGATGGAGACTCCACAACCTCCCTGGGCAATCGATTCCAGTGTTGTGTTACCCTCAGAGCGAAGAAGTATTTTCTCATGTTTAATTTACATCATGGGTGTGACAGTTTGTGCCCATTACCCCTTGTTCTGTCACTGGACACCACAGAGAAGAGTCTCGACCCATCCTCCTGACACCCACTCTTTAGATATTTATCAACACTGATGAGAGCAATAAGTATTTGTTGGTTGTCTCCTCTGCCCCCCGTGCACTGGTGTTAAGTGTCTGGTTCTCTCTTACCCAGTCACCAGTGGTGTCCCCCAGGGATCAGTGTTGGGCCCAGTTCTGTTTAATATCTTCATTGATGATTTAGATGAGGGGATTGAGTCCATCATCAGCAAATTTGCAGTTGACACTAAGTTGGGGGAGGGTGTGGATCAGCTGGAAGGCAGGAGGGCTCTGCAGAGGGACCTGGACAGACTGGAGAGTTGGGCTGATTCCAAGGGGATGAGGTTCAACACGGCCAAGTGCCGGGTCCTGCACTTTGGCCACAACAACCCCATGGGGAGCTCCAGGCTGGGCACAGAGTGGCTGAGAGCAGCCAGACAGAGAGGGACCTGGGGGTTTGGATTGACAGGAAGCTGAACATGAGCCAGCAGTGTGCCCAGGTGGCCAAGAAGGCCAATGGCATCCTGGCCTGGATCAGGAACAGCGTGGCCATCAGGTCCAAGGAGGTGATTCTGCCCCTGTACTCAGCCCTGGTGAGGCCACACCTCGAGTCCTGTGTCCAGTTCTGGGCCCCTCAGGTCAGGAAGGAGATTGAGGTGCTGGAGCAGGTCCAAAGGAGGGCAACCAGGCTGGTGAAGGGACTGGAGCACAGATCCTATGAGGAGAGGCTGAGGGAGCTGGGCTGTTCAGCCTNTCAAAAAGCAAGGAAGTACAGTGTGATCAATAAAATGCAGGACAGGTCATTTCCCTCCTGTTAGATGGGTCCTGTCAGACTGCAAAGCATCCTTTTCTCACTTGGCCTGTTCTTCATGGAGTGAAGTTGAGTGAATGTTGAGAGGAGCAGTGCACTGGAAAAATGGGTCAAAAGCATCAGGATGATTTTAAGGTACAGGAAGTTCCTTGTGGAGGTTGAGTTTTCCAAAGTAGTCTGCTCCAAGCAAAGAATGATGTGATGATTTTTTTTTTTAGGTTTTTTTTTTTTTCTCCTTTCCAATTCCTGCCTTGATTCTATCATGTAGCAGACTCTAATGGTTGCTCTCTCTTCTCCAAGTCTAGAAACCTGATGCACCATTATCAGCATTTTCCATGGGGATTGATTTTCTGCATCTTGTGTCCATCCCACCACCCACCTCCAGAGTGACACAGGAATTACTGCAGGGAGGGGGAGACTTTTTAAAAATCCAAATCAGACTTATGGAAGCCCTAAAATATCTATAAAGTACCTAGATAATTGTAGAAGTGCTGCTGAAGTGTTGTTTTTATCATTTTTTTTTAATGTTAACCAGCTGTGCCTCAGAATTACTTTCCTTCAGCCTTCTGTTTCTACTTTCAGAGTTGGAGAGTACAGAGTCTATGCTGAAACATCATCCAGCATATTGCCCCTGTGGAAAACACTGCTCAATTAAATAATGCAACTGTCACGGAGCATGTGAGCTTCCAGAATAGAATCAGTCTTGTTCAGACTTTTCTACCATTTAAAATGCTTTTCTTTTTAAAATACATTTCTGAGGAAATCTTGGATGAAGGTATGGTGGAATCTCTTAAGATAATAAGTGCTATGGCATGGGTAGACTGATTCCTTATTCTTTTTTGTCCTGCTTTCCTAAGGGATATTACCTCAGGGAAGCTCCCTTGGGTTTGTGTTACCTTAAGCAGCTGTGACACAAGCCAGGGTGGTCTGTGAGGTGATTCTGTTAAAATTTAACTTTGCCTGGGGAATTGCTGCCCCCAAATTCACATAGAAGCAGGGAGGCAGCTGGAGACATGCCTAATTCTGCATCTATGTCTGTTGTTAAAACTCTGAGCTGCTATTTTTTCCCTTTGGCCTATAAAAGGATCCCAAAACACCAGGTGCCTGGGACTTCTTTACCTGAAAAACATTGAACTTCCTGCGACATTGCCCCTGCCCCAAGTTTAGTATCTCTTCTTACAAAGGACAAAATGAAACTATAGATAACCAAGACTGGTCCCACTAAAAATGCAGCACAGCAATGGGGTGTGACTCCTAGAGGAGTCATAGTTGGTATGCTCAAAGGTGTGTGGTAGAGTTAAAACTCTTTTAACCTCACTAACAATCCTCTTAGGCAACCAGAAAGTCCAAAAATCTGTTGCTTTGGGTCGTTATTGCCATTCATCATAAAAGTTCTAGATGCAGAACTACAGCAGCCCCTTTGACAACCCCTGCTGGAAGCTCTTGGAGGGCTGTCACAGGTATCCAGGGGCAGTGGGTGACAGGCAGCCATGAACAAAGTTTGTTCAGGCCGTGCCATTAAGAAGTCCATACCATATTTGCAGCAAATCTGTGACAGAGCTGACCTTTTGTCTGCAGAAACTTCCATATTGGTAGCCCAGGCCCATGAAAGGAGGGGGCTGAGCTCTGTGCCTGGACAAGTCTCAAGCACATTGTTGCAAGTGTGTAACACGGTGTGTGTACACGCTGGAGCATTCTACTTCATACCTCACATTTTTTAAAGACATGTATTGTTTTCCTGTCCTGCCTGAGGCTGCTACCTCCTGGACTGACCCATCACCACCAGTGCCTGTGAATAGACAGTGGAGACATCCCTGTGACTGCAGCCAGTTGTCTCTCCCTGGGGTATTTCTGCATTGCATGCTGGTGGGCAGGGGTGGGCAGCTGGCTTGCTGTGACCTTGGGAGCCTGTCCAGCATTCCTGGGAGCCACGTGAGCTGAACTGGCAGGAGCAGCTGCAGCCAATGCGGGGCAGACCAGGGCTGGCTGCTGGGGTTGAGTTTCACTCCTCTCACTTGAGATTTTTCTTTCTCTCCCCGTTGTGCTTTTCCTCTTTGTTTATGGGCTTGGGCAGGCGAAGGCACTGAGGGAGTCCTAGGGAGCAAGACGTTTGTAAATGGATTTGGGATTCTGCCTTCAGTGCTGAGCAACCACTTCTTGCCATTGCCTCCCCCAGCTCCAGCCCTTTTCTGACTCCAAGCCTTCGGAGCGCACACCCCGCCCTCCTCCATCAGGGCATTCCAAGTGTGTTCTCTTCTATGCACTTCCTTTTTGCAGTCCTTAGAGGTTAGTGTATGAGGCTTTTTAATGCATGGGAGATGGGTCAGGATCAGACAAAGCAACAGATAGAGAAAGGACTCCATCTGTACCAGTCTAATCAGACTGAAAAGGCCCTGCAAGTCTGGATGAGGGTTTTGGAGAAGTCTGCGGATCCTGCTGGCAGGTTTCGGGTTTTGGGTTGCCTCATCACTGCTCATGCAGAGATGGGCAGATACAAAGATATGCTGAAGGTAAGACAAACTGGAGATGAATGCATGCCATTGTGTCACCCCCCTCCCTGCAGAAGGGTGGCTGGAGAGCAGAATGTGAGCTGGGGGTTTGGTTTGGTATCCAGCAGAACGTACCAGCTGCTGAGTGCAGACTGTGAGCTGCCATCACCACTGTGTTGATCAATAGCTCCAGCCCCCAAGACACACAGAATGCTGCATTTGAGTGGGTCTGCTCCCTCAGGATTCCCAGGTTATTGAAGTTCTCCAGTGAATCACGGAGACCTTTCATGATTTATTCCCCACAAATGGGCACGCCATGTTATTGGGCTTCAGAAAAAGGTATGAAACCAGGGCCTTTGCTCCACTTAAAGTTGGTTATAGAGTGTATGTCAGTGAAAAAAAAAAGATCTCCAAGTGGATTCTGTACTATAAACAGCAGTCTTGTGCAGACATGTCTGTTACCTTGTTGTTCAACTGTTGTTTGATATCTCTTATAGATCTTACGGTGTTTTTAATCACAATTTTTCACAAGGGAGCTGATGAAGAGGGGAAAGGATGCTTTTTCAACAGGGGGATTGAGAGACTTTTCAGGAGGGGTCTGACCATTGATGTCAGAGAGGGTCTCCCAGTATTCAGGATGGCATAGAAGAAGGATATGGGGTTTGGTGGAAGAGTGGTAAAAAGAAGAGTAAGTTACATTTCAAGAGAATAAGAAGCTGAAGCTACATTCCAAGAGTATAAAGATAAATGTGTTTAAGTGAACAAAAAGAAGCTGGTGTCTGGGTCTGAGAAGTAACAGGATGTGTACAGAGAGCACTGGGCAGTGTTTGGGAAGGTGACTCAGGAATCTGGATGACAAGGCAAGAGGATGTTGTAATAGTCTTAAGAAACTATCCCAGCTTGAAATAGGCTCTTGCTACAGGGCCCTGATATTCTTGTCCTGATGCTTTTGGTTGCCTCTTACTGGACTGATGATCATTCAACATTTAGCACCAAATGTGAAGGGAGGGAGGTGCCCACATCTCATTGAAAAAAATTTGGTAGCTCTGTTTAGAATGGGGAGGGGGGCAGGGACCACATCCTGCTGGTAAACCCATGCACACAAAGTCCTACCTCACAAATAAATACTCAGGACAAAGAAGAAGAGAGAGGGGTATTCATACACTTGGAAGACTTTCAAAGAAAACAAATTCTGATAAGCGATGTGGAGTTAGGTGGTGGCTGAAACAACAGACTAATAGGGAGGAAAGAAGCAGCAAAGGTAAGATGTGGCTGCCTGAAGGAAATACTGAAGGCTTCATGGAAACAGGAAACAGGCAAAGGAGCAGCCTTGGTATGCCTGAACCTTTAATTTGTTACCTGAGAAGAGAACAGAAAGTGGGATCAGAGTGATTTTTAGTTCTTCACAGTATTAGAAAGGCTTCAGTCAAGCTGAAGATTTTATACCGTGAGTGATCAAGGATGGAGGAAGGAGAATTTTAGCAACAAAGCATTCAGAGAGGAAATTACAAGAGTGATTTAAGAAGGGTTATGATACTCAACCTCTTTTGGAGAGAAAGGTTACTTCACACCAAGGAAAGAGGCTGTGGCAATCAGGAATTAATGAAGAACTTGTACAAAGGTAAGGGAATGTGGGGAAGCATGAGCTAATGCACATTACTTGGTCCAAATAGCATCTTTCCTAAAGTGCTAAGGGAACTGAGAACATATGCACCAAGACATATAGGTAATCCATTTATGGGTTTTTATGTTAGGGTTTTTTTATTCTGTGGGGAATGTAAGATGTTCTAGTAGCTTATGTTATTAGGTATTGCCATTCTACAAAAAGGAAGAAATTGGTGCCCTTGGGAATTGCTATCCACAAACTGAACTGCTAAGCTCTACTGTAAACACATTCTGGGAAAATGGCTAAATATTTGTTTATCATTGCAAAACACAGAAGAGAGTCACTGCTCATAAGAGTCTGCAGTCTAAAAGAAAAAGATTGTACATCCAGAGAGCTGTATGCAGCGAGTCCTGAAGGTTATTGAACAAAAACTAAGACTGCAATTTTTTAGTATAAAATCAATGAAAGAAGCAGTTTGCTTACTTTCTTTTATTAGTAGAGTACTTTAATAGTCTAAGAATTCCAGGTAATATGGAGTGAATTAAACTGAGTGAAAGAAAACTCAGCTGCCGTGTTTCAGATGTTTCCTGCTTCACCTGCTTCTCTTCAGGGCCATTTAACAGCTTTTTTTCCCCACTTACTGCCAGCCTGGTCCATCTTCCTTGCCCCAGAGGCTGTGTGGAGAGAGGGAGAGGTCTCTTCAGACTCTTTGTAGGCTTTTTAAACCACTGGATAACTGCACGATGTGTACAATGCTCCTCAGTCTGTGCAGCTGCACTTCTCTGCCCTGCTCAGAGATGAGCCACTTCTGCAGCACAGGGTGCTCCTCTGCAGGTGTTTATATTTAAATAAACAACACCTTTACGAGCACTGTCTTTTCTACTTCAAGTTTGCAGTGGTACAGATTGACACAGCACGGGAGCTGGAAGACCCGGATTACCTTACAGAGAGCTACCTAAACCTGGCTCGCAGCAACGAGAAGCTTTGTGAATTCCAGAAAACAATCTCTTACTGTAAAACCTGCCTGAACATGCAGGGCACCACGGTGAGCCTGCAGCTGAACGGCCAGGTCAGCCTCAGCATGGGCAATGCCTTCCTGGGCCTCAGCATTTTCCAGAAGGCTCTGGAGTGCTTTGAGAAAGCTTTACGCTACGCGCACAACAACGACGACAAGATGCTGGAGTGCCGGGTCTGCTGCAGCCTGGGGAACTTCTATGCCCAGATAAAGGTGTGGTGAGCCAAGGGAGAGAGAGGGGTGGTTGTCTCCTTAGGGGTTCAGGGAGGGATTTGGGACGGTGTGAGACTTCCAGGTTGTTTCTTTGCTGCGGAAAGTGAAGCGCTGCGGGAGTGCGGGCAGAGAAAAATGTAGAACTGTGGAGGCCTCTCATTGACAGCAAGGATGGAAGGAAGAGGGTAGCACAGCAAAAGCAGCTGTGAGTGTGCCTGTGTGTTGAAAAGATCAAACTTGGCTTGAGAGAAGATGACATCTGAGGAGGGACTGTCAGCACAAAGGACTGGCAGCCAGAACTCAGGGATTCTCTATTTCTACAGCTGTCCCTGGCACACAGCTGTTTGTATGACCAAAACCAGGCAGGAACAAAGTTTTTCCTCACAAGGTCTTGATTTTTATCACTAATTGAAGAATTATCAACTGAAGTCTTTAGTTAGTTAAAAAATAATGACAGGAGAACATTTTAGTCAACACTTCTAAGGTACAAAATAAGAAGGGAGAAAGGAAATTTTAAAAACTTGTGGTTTCCTTTGTGCATCTTAAGAGAGTTTGAAAATATGAGAACTTTTAATTTCTGCAGTCTCAACTGACTTGCGGATTGTTGTGGACATGTAGATAACAGTTTTACATACTTGTTGTAAAGTAAGACTTACTTGTAAAGTGCTTTCAATGCAGAGTGATGCTTAAAAATGAAAATACACCCTATTATGGCTTATTATGGATTTGGCAAGGAGATGAGGTTTTTTGTTCCTGTTTCCTGCAATGGCAGATAACCAGCTTCTTAGAGATTTCTGACTCACTGAATGGAGAACATGAGAGCTCTTTGTAGATGTTGAAAGCAGAGAGGATTTAAGAGCAGAGAAAGTTTTCAGCATTTAGTTGCAGAGGAGGGTAAATGGTTCCTGCAGAGTAAAGCTGATGGCATACAAGAAGACATTAATTTGCTGTGTCACCACCCCAGTGTTCTGAACCCAGAGAGTAACATGAATTCAGAACACTGCAATTCTGCCTTCCACACTTTGATACCCAGTGAAAACATCTAGTGAAACAGGGATGTGAAAAAGGAGCAGCAGGGCTTCAAAGGTGTACAGACACCAGCCAGCTATGCAGTGTTAGTAAACAAGAAATGGCTGGGCTTTCTTTCTTGCTTGCTTTATTTTGGCTGTAACTGTTCTCTGTCTCTTTGCCTGCCATGCAGGACTACGAGAAAGCCTTGTTCTTCCCATGTAAAGCAGCTGAGCTGGTGAATGATTATGGGAAGGGCTGGAGCCTGAAGTACCGTGCCATGAGCCAGTACCACATGGCAGTGGCCTATCGGAAGCTGGGGCGCCTGGCAGATGCCATGGACTGCTGTGAGGTAGGAGCTGCAGGCAGGAGCAGAGCTGAGGAGGTCTCTGCGAGGGGATTTTGCCTTCAGAACTGAAAGAGAAGAGATCACAGCATTCACACTGGGCTCTAGATCTTCCTGCTGCCTCCCAGTCTTAGAGCTGTGGCGTCTAAAAAAGTTTGCACCTGGGTTGGGAACACTTCAAAATCCTGTGCTGTTTCTTCAGACCTGCCCCTTCAGTGGCTGGTGTGCCAGCCCTGCTGTTTTGGAAAACAGGAACAAGCTTCTTTTTTGTTTGTTTGTTTTGTCTTTACTGACCAAAGGCAATTTCTTCCAGGAGTCCATGAAGATTGCCCTGCAGCACGGTGACCGCCCCCTGCAAGCGCTGTGCCTGCTGTGCTTTGCAGATATCCACCGCAGCCGCAAGGACGTGCAGGTATGGCCCTTGCTTGCCAGGAAGGACAGGGATGGCAACAGAGTGGGAAAAGCAGGCCCCCAGCAAAACATTTGGTTTCCTCCCTGCTCCTGCAGACGGCCTTTCCTCGGTATGATTCTTCCATGAGCATCATGACAGAGATTGGGAACCGCCTGGGCCTGATCCAGGTGCTGCTGGGGGTGACTAAGTGCTGGATGAGCAAGAAGGAGCTGGATAAGGTCAGTTACAAACTTGTTTCTGGAGAAGTTTGTTAAACAAGATCAGAGCATAGAGTCTTCTGAACTGTATGCCCGTCAAAGTGCAGTAGAGTCACAGAATCAGCAGTTAGAAGGGACCTCTAGAGATCACCCAGTCCAGTAAAGCAGGATCCCCGAGAGCACATCACACAGGACTGCATCCAGGTGGGTTTGAAGGAGCTCCACACGCTCCCTGGGCAGCCTGTGCCAGTGCCCTGTCAATCTCATGGCAAAAATAAGTTTTTTCTTGTGTCTAAATGGAACTTGCCATGTTCCAGCTTGTGCCCATTGCCCCTGGGAACTACTGAGTCTGTCTCCATCTTCCTTGGACCCACCCAGTAGATATTTGTATAGACTGGTACCTTGTGGTTCTGCCAGCAGGGGCTGTGGCTTGTACAGTTACATTTCTGTGAATGGTCCTTTTCAGACAGGAATTTGTCACTAACCATACGAACATCAGACTTGCCAACTTACAGATCCTGGTGACTTCAAACACTACTCTGAGAAACCAGCACTGAGGGAAGGAAGGGAATTTCCTGCTGCTGCCCTTGCAGGCAATCAGGTTGTGCTTTGAAATAGGTCCTGCTGCCCTCTTTTTAGCGATGTGACCAGCCTCACCGTTGTGGCAGTGATGATGGTTAGCCAGCTCTACAGCTCCACCATGTGCTTTGCCTACAAACATGGCATCAAAGTCCTAGAGAAACGTTCAAAGTATATAAACTGCAATGTGAAACAGGGGGGGCAGAAAATCATTTGGGAATAAAATGGTCAATACAGTGCAAGGACGTGATGAAAATTTTGAAGTGTGTGTGTTAAAACCCAGACTACACTAGATGGAGCAGACTGTAAGGCAGGAACATTACTGTGCTGCAGAATGAGATGCTTAAAGGTTATCCTTGAACCTGGAATGCCTGTACCATGCCATGCAGGGATGCTGTTTGGGGTGTAGATACAATGAAGATTCATTCTCATCACTCGTATGACATAAAAAGATTTTTAGCTCAAAGCATCCCAGACATTAGGAAATCAAGTACATGTCAAAAAACACGAGTTCAGGGTGCTGTCAGCACCCGAGTTGCCCACAGCAGAGAATCAGTTGGGTGATCTACACTTTGCAATCTCTGTAAGTAAACACTATGTTTGCAGTGCAAGAAGAAACTGTCAACTTAAACTTTGCTCAGAGTAATCTCTTCCCAGATTCATATCTGATACTCAGAAGAATGGTTGAGGACACAGCAGGTCGGCCTCTACATGAGAGAATATTCAGAACACTCATCAAAACCCTCATCAAACTCCCCTTGACTGCAGCTTGCCAGCAATTACTGACCCTGCAGAGTAGGATGGGAATATTCTTTCAGGGTGTGCATACAAGTCTTGTTTTGATAGATCAGACCGGGAACTGATGATGCCTGCTCTCTGTTCATAGGCTCTGGAAAGCATTGACAAGGCACAGGAGCTGGCAGAGGGACTAGGGAACAAGGTAGGATCCAACAGCTTCTCTTCAGCACTGTCTGTAGTCTTCTGTCAGGCAACCTAAGATGCCAAGCATTAAAGTACCCACATATGTTATTTTTTATTAATGTGTCCATATAAAGCAGCTGATGCTTACGACTTGCTTTGTTACCAAGTTCTGGGCAGCTGCATATGATCATCAGTATGCAAGTCTGAAAACTGAGGGTAGGAGGAGTCACGGAGGGATAAACAAAGGGGAATGGGAAGCAGTGAAAATGGGGTATGAAGCAAGTGGAGGGGTAGAGTAGAAGGGGTGTCTTAAAAAGTATTTTCCTGCCCTGAGCAGCAGCTTGAACTATGTGCCGGCTGTACTGATGTTTCTTCAGCTGGCTGATGGGGCTGTAAGAGTTTCCACTCCTGTTCCTGGGCTGTCTTCACCTTGCTGTTCACTTTTCTCCCCTTGATGTGCAGCTTGGTCTGCTGAAGCTCCACTGCCTGTGTGAACGGATCTATCGCACCAAGGGGCAGCAGCGAGAACTGCGCGACCACGTGGTGAAGTTCCACGAGTGCGTGGAGGAGATGGAGCTGTACTGCGGCATGTGTGGGGAGTCCATCGGGGAGAAGAACAACCAGCTCCAGGCCCTGCCTTGCTCACACTTCTTCCACTTCAAGTAATGAGCTGGAAGTGCTAAAAACCCTTGTCACGGCTTCTCTCACAGGAGAGAGCTGCCCATGCCCAGAGCAGGACAGTCCTATGCATGGTCCTTACCTCTGCCCTGCATGATCCCAGTGCAGTTTTGTGACTCTCAGGGCCTTGAAGGGTGGGATTTAGCCATAATATCCATCCCACTCCCACTCCTGTCCTCTAAAGGATTGTTCACTGATGTCCTCACCTTGTAGGGGCTTGGCCCAGTTCACAGATTCTTATCTCACTCCTTTTGGAGAATCAGTTCTTCACTCTTTGGATTTTTTTCCCCCCTGAATCCCCTCACTTCCTCTCTTGCCGAGAGGCAAAGGTGTTCAGTCCGGTTTTGTGCTACTGCCATGAACCAAGGAGTCAGCTCTACCATCACGTTATTTTCAGAAGAAACACAAGTGTAACACTCAGTTCTTGAAAACTAAGAATTTAATACCACAGCCTGCCAGTGATACCAGAATCGGGATAAACTACTGCCAGGGCAGGGTGCCCATCAAGCTCCGGATTCACCTCCAGGAGCGTTTGTTTGGCCGAGGAAGGCGTTGGAAGGGGTGGGAAGAGACCGAACCTTAGTCCCGGAGGGGAGGGATCCCGTTCCTGGGTCAGCCCCCCCACAACCACCCTCCTCCCTTCGCAGGTGCCTTCAGACCAACGGGACCCGCGGCTGCCCCAACTGCCGCCGCTTGTCGGTGAAGCCCGGATACGTCTGAGCGCCCCGGGACCGCGGGACCCCCGCGCCTCACGGAGCCCCGCCCCCTCCTCCCTTCCCCTCAGGCTGTGCCTGCCGGCCGCGGGGCTGCGGCTGGGGCGGCCTCGGTCTCTCTTTCCCCTTGGCCGGCTCAGGCCCGGCGCTGCTCTGCTCCCTTTTCCTCTCGCTTCTCTGTACGGGAACTGACGGTAATAAAAACGCTTCAGCCGCCTCAGCGCTGCGCCTGCCTCCGCCCCGGCCCGCCCCAAGATGGCGGCGCCGCCATCACTCAGCAGAATCGGCCGCCATCACGTGACCTGCGCGGCCGTTTTCCCCCTCACGGCCCGGAGCGGCAGATTCGGCAGAACCCCCGGGGCCGCTCTCCGGGGCTGGGAGGGCCGAGGAAATAACAGGGGGTGCGGGACCCCGCTGCCTCCCGCTCCTCTCGCTCCCTCCCGCCTCGCTGCCTCCCTCCCGCCCTGTTTGGCGGGGCGAAGAGCGCTGAATCTGCCGGCCGCGGTCTGCCGCGCGGTGCGGGGTCTGGGTGCAAGATGGCGTCGGTGTGGGACGAGTCTGAGGTGAGGGCCGGGCCCGGGGGCTGCGGGGCCGGGGAGAGGCCCCGGCCGGGCCGGGGGTGACGTGGCCCTTGTGTCCCCCGCAGGATGGAGTCGGCGAGGAGGTGTTGAAGATGTCCACGGAGGAGATCGTGCAGCGTACGCGCCTCCTCGACAGTGAGATCAAGGTAGGGGCCGAGGGCCGCGGCCATTGGGGCCGGGCCGGGGCCGTTTGTGTGCGGTGGGGCCGCCCTCGGGAGCCCGGTGCTGCTCGGGTTTAGCACTGCCGAGGAGGCAGGGAAAAATGAGATACAGTCAACTGGGTCGAGAAGGGTTGGTTGATGAATAGTAAGCCTTGAAAGTAGGGAAGAAGTGTCAGAAGAGCAAGGAGCTGAGGGGATGGTTGTCCTGCAGAGCCTTCGATGTTTTAGCCAAAGGTGCACAAGCCCTTGCAGCTCTCGTAGAAGTGAGTTTCACGGCCTGGGTCAGGGAGGAACACCAGGTAGTTCGTGTTGGAAGAGACTTGAGACTTGAGTGCAGCTCTGGGCTTTCTGTGCCACTGCTTGGCTGTTACCAGAAGGATAAAGATTTGCTTTATTTACTACATAAATGTCTCTTGTTGTGATCACAGAACCACAAAATGGTCAGGGGTTGGAAGGGACCTCTGAGGATCATCCAGTCCAACCCCCTGCCAGAGCAGGATCACCTGGAGCTGGTTGGAGAGGAATCCATCCAGGCAGGTCCTGAATGTCTCCAGGGATGGAGACTCCACAACCTCCCTGGGCAATCGATTCCAGTGTTGTGTTACCCTCAGAGCGAAGAAGTATTTTCTCATGTTTAATTTACATCATGGGTGTGACAGTTTGTGCCCATTACCCCTTGTTCTGTCACTGGACACCACAGAGAAGAGTCTCGACCCATCCTCCTGACACCCACTCTTTAGATATTTATCAACACTGATGAGAGCAATAAGTATTTGTTGGTTGTCTCCTCTGCCCCCCGTGCACTGGTGTTAAGTGTCTGGTTCTCTCTTACCCAGTCACCAGTGGTGTCCCCCAGGGATCAGTGTTGGGCCCAGTTCTGTTTAATATCTTCATTGATGATTTAGATGAGGGGATTGAGTCCATCATCAGCAAATTTGCAGTTGACACTAAGTTGGGGGAGGGTGTGGATCAGCTGGAAGGCAGGAGGGCTCTGCAGAGGGACCTGGACAGACTGGAGAGTTGGGCTGATTCCAAGGGGATGAGGTTCAACACGGCCAAGTGCCGGGTCCTGCACTTTGGCCACAACAACCCCATGGGGAGCTCCAGGCTGGGCACAGAGTGGCTGAGAGCAGCCAGACAGAGAGGGACCTGGGGGTTTGGATTGACAGGAAGCTGAACATGAGCCAGCAGTGTGCCCAGGTGGCCAAGAAGGCCAATGGCATCCTGGCCTGGATCAGGAACAGCGTGGCCATCAGGTCCAAGGAGGTGATTCTGCCCCTGTACTCAGCCCTGGTGAGGCCACACCTCGAGTCCTGTGTCCAGTTCTGGGCCCCTCAGGTCAGGAAGGAGATTGAGGTGCTGGAGCAGGTCCAAAGGAGGGCAACCAGGCTGGTGAAGGGACTGGAGCACAGATCCTATGAGGAGAGGCTGAGGGAGCTGGGCTGTTCAGCCTNAAGCCACTCCCCATCATTTACCAACAGTCCTGGCTCACTGGGGAGGTTCCAGATGATTGGAAGTTGGTGAATGTCACACCAATCCACAAAAAGGGCTGGAAGGAGGACCCAGGAAACTCCAGGCCTGTCAGCCTGACCTCAGTGCCTGGCAGGGTTATGGAGCAGATCATCCTCAGTGTAATCACACAGCATCTGCAGGATGGACAAGGGATCAGACCCAGCCAGCACGGGGTTAGGAAGGGCAAGTCCTGTCTGACCAACCTGAGCTCCTTTTATGATCGGGTGACCTGCCTGGTGGATGAGGGGAAGGCTGTGGATGTGTCTGCCTGGATTTTAGCAAAGCCTTTGACACCGTCTCCCACAGCATTCTCCTGGAAAAGCTGTCAGCCCACAGCTTGGACAGGAGCACCCTGTGCTGGGTTAGGAACTGGCTGGAGGGCCGGGCCCAGAGAGTGGTGCTGAACGGGGCTGATCCAGTTGTGGTGTCCCCCAGGGATCAGTGTTGGGCCCAGTTCTGTTTAATATCTTTATTGATGATTTAGATGAGGGGATTGAGTCCATCATCAGCAAATTTGCAGATGACACTAAGCTGGGGGGGAGTGTGGATCAGCTGGAAGGCAGGAGGGCTCTGCAGAGGGACCTGGACAGACTGGAGAGTTGGGCTGATCCCAACGGGATGAGGTTCAACCCAACAAGCCCATGGGGAGCTCCAGGCTGGGCACAGAGTGGCTGGAGAGCAGCCAGACAGAGAGGGACCTGGGGGTTTGGATTGCCAGGAAGCTGAACATGAGCCAGCAGTGTGCCCAGGTGGCCAAGAAGGCCAATGGCATCCTGGCCTGGATCAGGAACAGCGTGGCCAGCAGGTCCAAGGAGGTGATTCTGCCCCTGGACTCAGCCCTGGTGAGGCCACACCTCGAGTCCTGTGTCCAGTTCTGGGCCCCTCAGGTCAGGAAGGAGATTGAGGTGCTGGAGCAGGTCCAAAGGAGGGCAACCAGGCTGGTGAAGGGACTGGAGCACAGATCCTATGAGGAGAGGCTGAGGGAGCTGGGGCTGTTCAGCCTGGAGAAGAGGAGGCTCAGGGGAGACCTCATCACTCTCTACAACTCCCTGAAAGGAGGTTGGAGCCAGGGGGGGGTTGGTCTCTTTTCCCAGGCACCTCTCAGCAAGACAAGAGGACACGGTCTTAAGTTGTGCCAGGGGAGGTTTAGGCTGGATATTAGAAAGAATTTCTTTACGGAGAGGGTGATCAGGCATTGGAATGGGCTGCCCAGGGAAGTGGTGGATTCTCCATCCCTGGAGATATTTAAAAAGAGACTGGATGTGGCACTCAGTGCCATGGGCTGGGAACCACGGGGGGAGTGGATCAAGGGTTGGACTTGATGATCTCTGAGGTCCCTTCCAACCCAGCCAGCTCTGTGATTCTATGATTCTATGATCTTCTCCAGCTGAACAAGCCCAGCTCCTTCTGCTGCTTTTCAGGGGGCCTGGGTTCAGCCCCCTGGCCAGCTTGGTGGCCCAGTGCTGAACTCAGTGCATTTCATCCATGTCTGTGTTGTGTGAGGGCTCCAAAACTGGGCACAGTGCTGTAGATAGGATCTAACAAGTGCTGAGCAGGGGGATAATAATCACTTTCCTGCATCTGCTGGCTGCACTCCTGTTTGCTGTTTCCCACCCTGCCTGTCATGGCACATTGCTGACTCAGTGTTGTCCACGGGGACCCCCAGGTCCCTTTCTGCAGAGCTGCTCTTCAGCCAGGGCTCAGCCTGAGTCACTGCAAGGTGTGCTCCACTCCCAGCTCTGCCCTTGAGTTCTGACATGTTTCTGTGGGTCTCTTGCTCCAGTCTCTCAGGGTCCTTGTGAGTGGCAGCCCTGTCCTTCAGCACAGAGATTTTGGTGTCATCTACAAACACGATGAGGCTGCTCTCCATCCCATTGTCTGGGTCATTGGTAAATGTATTAAATAGGACAGAATTGGGTAGCATGTCTCAAAAAACTGTTCTTTCACACGAAAGAACACTTTTAACCTTAGTATAAGCCTCTCTAGCTCAACATTAGCAATATTGAGATAAATTATTTCATAAATTCTGCAGGGCATCTTCATCCTACTGCTTCAGGCTCTACAAGTGGTTTCAACTCGTGAACATATTTTCTTATTCTTTAAAGGCAGCAGAAATAAATGTCTGTCTTATTTTTAAACTGCAGAATGGAGAAAGGAGTGAAAGCAGCCTTCTCTGTTTTATAGTAAGCACATCATAACTGAGGTGTCAAAAATGTTTATTGGCACCCTCCTGCATTCAGTTTTTCTTGAATGTTTCCCAGCCTGTGTCAAATCAAATTTTTGTGGTTTTGTGTAACAGATTCTGTGTTGGCCTCTGCAATGGTTCTGTCCTGTGGATAATTCATTATGTGTTACATGTAAGCACCAAGAGTTTGTAAAAGAGAGGGGTTTTTTTAATAGAAGTGTGGACTTTCCATTAAACAGAACCAGGTGAACCAGCTCGGGTGTAACCAGTTCTTCCCAGACCATTTGGTGCTACAGTTGCAGCAGGGGGGCCACAAACTGTGTGACTGGCCTGGAAAGGGAGGAAAATGTAATGTGGGTGTGGTCAGCCAGGCAGCACTGAGGAAAACACCTCCACTGGTGGTGCCTTAGCATTGTATATAAATGTCCTTACCCTTGGGTGACAACTGCAGGAATTCCTTTTCTTAGAGGTGTTTTCCCTAACAGTCAGCAGTAAAACCATCAGAAAAGTTAAAATCTATGTAGAGAGATGTAGGAGTTTGAGTTCTCTGTCACGTTACTAACATGTGTTTGGGGTTTTTTTTTATTTTTTTTCTTACAGAAAGGTTTTATATCTTTTGGAAGCCTAGGTCAAGGTTGTTTCAAACCATAAATTACTGGTCATAAATTGAAAAAGAGAGTGGTGCCTCCCAGGTATGAAGATAACCTTGTTGTTGTGAGGGTAGTCAGCCAGTGGAACAGGTTGTTCAAGAGAGATTGTATAGTCTGTCCTTGGAAGTTTTCAAGAATCAGTGAGGTGAAGCCCTGAGAAACTCCCTGTGAGCCCACAGCTCCTCTGCTGGCACCAGGAGGTTGATCTAGAGACCCCTTGAGGGTTTCTCTCCACCTGAGTTTTCCCAGGAGCCCAAACTCCATTGTTTTCCAAGGGACCTGGCTGTCTGTGGGATACAAGCACTGGATGTTACTCCAGTGTTCAGTGTTTTGTTTTTAAGGAAAACAAAAAGTATTTTTCCATTACAGAAATTGTTGATCTGTTTGTTTCTCATATATAGGTCTTGGTCTGTGTGGTCTTGTCCAACGTAATAGCTGTATAAAAATGGCACCTGTGTTTCTCTGTGTTCCACCTGTACCTGTGTACAGGTAGCACAGCTCCTTGGGACGCTGCTGCTGCTCTGCTCTCAGTGGACACAAGCCTTGATTCTCTTGTTCCCTGTTTGTGCTCTCAGTTTACTTTGATTTTGTACTGTGACACTTTCAGTTTAGGGTTTTTCTGTCTGGTTTTTTCTGTGCTGTTGCCTGTCACTGCCTCAGTGTTCTAGCATGCCATTCATCCTTAAACCCAGCAACCCTCACTTGCAGGCAGGTGTGTGCATGTGTGTGCTTACAGATCTGCACCTGTATCTGCCTGGTTTCCTCTCTTATCTCTCAAAATACAAACACACAGGTGCCTTATCTGGGGCGTATTGCAGCCCTGTGAACTGATGCTCAGGCTGAGGTGAGCAGCAGCACTGCTGTTACCATCTGAGCTGTTATTTTGTATTTTGATTGTGGGGAAAAATCAGTCACTACTCCCAGAGATCACACGAATTTACAATAATAACAGGCTTCAGGATTTCAGCAAATTACAAAGATTTATTTCAGGAAAAGGAGACAAAAACACCACCTGTGTGTGTGCCACTCCAACTGATGGAGCAGTAGTATTAAACACCAGCCAGGCAGGCTGGCAGCAAAGTCTTGTGGCCTCTTTTTTGGTTTTTTTTTAATTGGTTGGAAACAGAAGTGCTGAGGTACTAACAGGCTGACTCCTGTTCTTACCTCTGCTGTCAGGGTGGTTCCAAAGAATGTTTATCAATATGGTGACAGGCACTTTATATATATAAATATATATATATATATATATAAAATATATATACACAGTTGGAGTCCACAGGTTTACAAGAGGAGAGATTTTATATAAATTAGTCACTCTGGGGAGAGAGTCTTTTTTAAGAAAAGAAAAGAAAAGAAAAAATGAGAGCAATTAAGTTTCATCACCTTCCCCCGGCCCTGCTCTCTGTCTGGGGGGGGTAGGACCCGCCCTTCCTCCTCGGCTGCTGTTCGCTGCTTTTTTTTTCTCTGTTGTTGCTGTCCTGTAGCTGAAGCCGAAGGGGCAGGGGAAGAGAGAGCCAGGGCCTTCTCCTTTTCCCTTTGAGTTTTTATACTGCAAAAAGGGTTCTGTCTTTTCATAAATCACTGACACACAATAACAAAGATTTGCCATCCCGACGGGATGAGGTTCAACACGGCCAAGTGCCGGGTCCTGCACTTTGGCCACAACAACCCCATGGGGAGCTCCAGGCTGGGCACAGAGTGGCTGGAGAGCAGCCAGACAGAGAGGGACCTGGGGGTTTGGATTGACAGGAAGCTGAACATGAGCCAGCAGTGTGCCCAGGTGGCCAAGAAGGCCAATGGCATCCTGGCCTGGAAAGGGAGGAAAATGTAATGTGGGTGTGGTCAGCCAGGCAGCACTGAGGAAAACACCTCCACTGGTGGTGCCTTAGCATTGTATACAGGAACAGCGTGGCCAGCAGGTCCAAGGAGGTGATTCTGCCCCTGTACTCAGCCCTGGTGAGGCCACACCTCGAGTCCTGTGTCCAGTTCTGGGCCCCTCAGGTCAGGAAGGAGATTGAGGTGCTGGAGCAGGTCCAAAGGAGGGCAACCAGGCTGGTGAAGGGACTGGAGCACAGATCCTATGAGGAGGTGCTGAGGGAGCTGGGGCTGTTCAGCCTGGAGAAGAGGAGGCTCAGGGGAGACCTCATCACTCTCAAGTGATGAGACAAGACAAGAGGACATGGGCTTAAGTTGTGCCAGGGGAGGTTTAGGTTGGATATTAGAAAGAATTTCTTTATGGAGAGGGTGATCAGGCATTGGAATGGGCTGCCCAGGGAAGAAGTGGTGGATTCTCCATCCCTGGAGATATTTAAAAAGAGACTGGATGTGGCACTCAGTGCCATGGGCTGGGAACCACGGGGGGAGTGGATCAAGGGTTGGACTTGGTGATCTCTGAGGTCCCTTCCAACCCAGCCTCTTCCATGATTCTTTAAATTTTTGTAATCNGGAGAGCAGCCAGACAGAGAGGGACCTGGGGGTTTGGATTGACAGGAAGCTGAACATGAGCCAGCAGTGTGCCCAGGTGGCCAAGAAGGCCAATGGCATCCTGGCCTGGATCAGGAACAGCGTGGCCAGCAGGTCCAAGGAGGTGATTCTGCCCCTGTACTCAGCCCTGGTGAGGCCACACCTCGAGTCCTGTGTCCAGTTCTGGGCCCCTCAGGTCAGGAAGGAGATTGAGGTGCTGGAGCAGGTCCAAAGGAGGGCAACCAGGCTGGTGAAGGGACTGGAGCACAGATCCTATGAGGAGGTGCTGAGGGAGACTGGGGCTGTTCAGCCTGGAGAAGAGGAGGCTCAGGGGAGACCTCATCACTCTCTACAACTCCCTGAAAGGAGGTTGGAGCCAGGGGGGGTTGGTCTCTTTTCCCAGGCAACTACCAGCAAGACGAGAGGACATGGGCTTAAGTTGTGCCAGGGGAGGTTTAGGTTGGATATTAGAAAGAATTTCTTTACAGAGAGGGTGATCAGGCATTGGAATGGGCTGCCCAGGGAAGTGGTGGATTCTCCATCCCTGGAGATATTTAAAAAGAGACTGGATGTGGCACTCAGTGCCATGGGATGGGAACCACGGGGGGAGTGGATCAAGGGTTGGACTTGGTGATCTCTGAGGTCCCTTCCAACCCAGCCTATTCCATGATTCTTTAAATTTTTGTAATCCTTCAGTCCTTGTTACCTTGCTGTGTTTATTATCTTTGTCTTGGCAGTGTACCAGGAGACCTTCTGATCAGCATTCTTATCTTTAGGTCCCTGCCAGGCATGGCACAAAACGAAGCTAGTTAAGTTTGGGGTAAAAAATCTGTTAATTGAGAATATGTTTGATATGTTTTTAAAAGAGTAGAAAAAATACTGATTCAAGAGACATATTTCATATTCACATCAACTGGGAAGACATTACTTGTGGCTGTTGGTTAGCTGGAGACCACCATGTACCAAACTAACCAGTTTTGGATGATTTGTTGGCTTCTTAAATTTTATTATTACATTTTCCTGTATACCCACTGTTCCCTCAGACTGGGGTCTTAGAATAATGTATGAATTTGATCTTGCCTTAGTCCTCTGGTATTGTTCCTATCTCTTTCTTGTGTGCTCTGATTCCAGATCATGAAGAGTGAAGTACTGAGAGTGACCCATGAGCTTCAGGCCATGAAAGACAAGATCAAAGAGAACAGTGAGAAGATCAAAGTGAATAAAACCCTGCCATACCTTGTCTCCAACGTTATTGAGGTGTGTGCTCTTCTGCAGCAACATGAGCACCACAGGGATGAGATGGGAGGGAAGCTCATCAGTAGTTTGAGCTGTGCTATGTTCTCAAACTACTGATGCTCCCGGAGCTAAGACCTTCAGGTTGTTCTGTTGGTTTTGTTTGTGACTTGGAAGTGCACATCACTTGCCCCCTTCTTGTCTGGGTGGTTCTGTAGGTGGTGGCTGCTGTTCATCTGTAGGGGGGGATGCAGCCTCACTTCATGTAGACTTGGGTATGTGAAGTTTGGTACCTGCTTTCTAAATCCTCTGACACAGTGAAAGCAAAGTGGTGGCTCTTCCACTACATCAGATTCTTTTTGTAATGCAGTAGATTGACTGATAGACCCAAAAAAAAATGCTGGCAGTTTACTGGTTTTTTTTTTAAAAAGGGGGCTGGTTTTGAAACTAAACTAATTTAAGGCTTAATGTGAGCTGCTGTAATGGGGGGAAAATTGTTGCCATTAAGCCACTGCTTTGTGCTGAACTTCATAGTGTTCTGTGGCTCGTGTGTGCTGCTTCATGAGGAAAGGAAGAAGCTAATTTTGATAGGAGGGCTTTAATGCTTTCAGAATTCTACTGCTGATGGATGATGAGAAGTTTTATTTCTCCTATTGCATGTACTGGGGAAGTGTTGATCCTGGGGTCTTCCTGGTAGCCTGGTTACATTGTGAGGAAACCTCTAACTCTGGCTTTCAGCTGCTGGATGTTGACCCCAATGACCAGGAGGAGGATGGAGCAAACATTGACTTGGATTCCCAGAGAAAGGGCAAGTGTGCTGTGATCAAGACCTCTACACGCCAGGTAAGACCCACCTGGGTGTGAGGAGTGCTGAAAAAGGACCTTTTCCTCTCACCAGTGAGCTGGTTTTGCTCACTTCGGTTTCTTTGCTGCAGACATATTTCCTGCCTGTTATTGGGTTGGTTGATGCTGAGAAGTTGAAGCCTGGAGACCTAGTGGTGAGTGGTGCTGGCCAGAAAATTGCTTATGTCTTGCCCTTTAGAGAGGACACAAATGTCTCCAGACTTCTCCAAGACCATTTCTGCACTAAAATTTTAATTAAAAGATATTATGGGTTCTGTCATATTTATAGTATAGAAAAGTTGTTTGGGGAGTAGGGGGTGACTTTTTTATGTATGCAATTAGGCTGAAAATGTGATGTAGTTGTCACCTAATAAGCCTTCTAGAACCAATCCTTTGTATCATAAGTAAACATTTAAAAAAAAATGTGGCAGGTTAGTTGTGGCATTGTCCACTGTGCTGTGGTGGTTTGAGGAGTGCCATTTCCAGAGCTGGTGATTCCTGCATCCTTGAGGTCTAGTGAGTCAGCTTTGATTGTGTGTTTATTAATGGAATTGTTGAAAGCAAAGGACTCGTGTTTACAGGGGGTGAACAAAGACTCCTATTTGATCCTGGAGACTCTGCCTACTGAGTATGATTCCCGGGTGAAAGCCATGGAGGTGGATGAGCGACCAACAGAGCAGTACAGTGACATCGGGGGGCTGGATAAACAAATCCAAGAGGTGATACTTTGTGTCTAGTTTCTGGTGTGACTGAGGACAACAATCTTTCAACTTCAGCTCAAAGCAGTGGAGTAGAATGAGTTTGTGTATTCATATTTTTCTTTTGCTGTAGCTGGTGGAGGCCATCGTCCTGCCAATGAATCATAAAGAGAAATTTGAAAACTTGGGTATACAGCCTCCCAAAGGAGTCCTTATGTATGGGCCTCCAGGAACAGGGAAGACCCTTTTAGCTCGAGCATGTGCTGCCCAGACCAAGGTAAAAGGAACCTTTGGAAGCGTGAGCTGCTGTAGAATGGTACCTCAAAAAAAGTAAGAGCACCTCTACGGGGAGCACAAACTGGTGCTACAAAGGCTGGTGTTTTCCTGTGTGCTTGCTTATGCCAATTAATGTCACCTTGTAGTACTCAGAACTGACCCTCTTGAGAAATGAGGCCCAGGATTCTCTCTCACTTCCCAGGCTACATTCCTGAAGCTGGCAGGTCCACAGCTGGTGCAGATGTTCATCGGCGATGGCGCTAAGCTGGTCCGTGATGCTTTTGCTCTGGCCAAGGAAAAAGCTCCTTCCATCATCTTCATTGATGAACTGGATGCCATTGGCACCAAAAGGTGAGGAGATGTTGTAAATCTCTCGGGAGCTGCTTTGCAGCCCCCTTTGCCCACGTATGTGAGGGAAGCCAAGCTTAAAGCGCGGCCTGCTCAGAAACACAGTGTCAGGCCAGTCACAGACACCAGGTGCCACAACCCTTGGGTTCATAAGTGAAGTTCGTGAGACTCAGGATCCATCTGATGGTCTCCTGCTGTTCAAAACTGTCTCCTGATACTTACATCAGGCACATGGAGGTGTTTAGCCTCATTTACTACTTGGGCCTGGACAACATTAGCCCTATTCAGCTCTGAGGATAGAATAAAACTTAGCTGTTGCTGACAGTGGTTCGAGGCACACTCTTCGTGAAGGTGCAACTTTCTGTAGTTTCTAGGAGGAGCCTGGAAGACCTTGGCCAAGGAACTGCAGTCATTCTGTCTTTTTTTTGTGACTGAACCCACAAGGGCAGGTGGGGCAGGTTGACACTGACAGTTTTACCTGTTTGCTCCTCAGGTTTGATAGTGAGAAGGCTGGTGACCGGGAGGTGCAGAGGACCATGCTGGAGCTGCTTAATCAACTTGATGGTTTCCAGCCCAACACACAAGTCAAGGTTGGTGTCTTGCAGTGTGCTGCTGAGGTGCAGGGGATGGAAACCATGGGAGGAAGCTTGCTGGATCTTTGGGGAGAAGAGGCCTGTCCTGCAGGTGCCTCAGACTGATGACCTTGTTTCTGGTTAGGTGATTGCTGCAACCAACAGGGTTGATATCTTGGACCCAGCGTTGCTCCGCTCTGGGCGATTGGATCGCAAGATTGAGTTCCCGATGCCCAACGAGGAGGCCAGAGCCAGAATTATGCAGATCCATTCCCGCAAGATGAACGTTAGGTATGGAAGAGCCACGGCAGACATGGCCTCTGGGGCTGTCACTCACCTCAGGGCACGTGGAGTGGTAGCTGCTCCCTTGTGCTGAGTACTCAGGGTTGGGTTGTCAGGCAGCTCCACAATTTGCTTTCTGTGTCTGCTGCATGTTCTCAGAGTTTTTCTTTTCCCCTCCTGTACACACCAGTCCTGATGTCAACTATGAGGAACTGGCTCGCTGCACAGATGATTTCAATGGAGCTCAGTGCAAGGCTGTGTGCGTGGAAGCGGTAAGTTTTCTCTCCAGCAGCTGGTACTGACAGGAGAAATGTGATTGCCAGCATGGAGTGATTATTTTGAACTGATGTGGTGCTCATGTACCCCCTCTAAATACTCTCTTGTTGGGCAGGGGATGATTGCCCTCCGCCGTGGGGCTACCGAGCTCACCCATGAGGACTACATGGAAGGAATCCTGGAGGTTCAAGCAAAGAAAAAAGCCAACCTGCAGTACTATGCCTGATCTCTGCCCAGTCCAGGTTGCGGCCTTGGCAGAGGACAGGACTAGACTGGACTGTTCCAAATTTTCTGTCTGGAAAAAAATAAAGTGTTTGGGTTTTTTTCCCCCCTACTAAAACCAACTCCATGCTGTATTGGGACTGTTGCCCTTACTCTGTGGTTCTACATGTACAAAAGAGAAGGTGAGAGCCTCCTGTTCACAGTGCCCATCATGCTGCCTTTGGAGCTGTCTCCTGCTGGAACCGAATTAAATCCTCCTCTGCTGCTTCTGGATGAGGACTAACAGGTTCTGTTGCAGCAAGTGTACTTTGAAACTGATGACCTACAGCTCAGACAGCATTCCCTGTTTGTTCCCGTGCATCCAGGTAAGACTGTACAGCTTTGTTAGAGTCTCTGAAACTTCTGAACTAACACTCACTCTGCAAGGGTGAAGTGAACTCAGTCCACACATGAATGGTGTTTTAACTTTGTCATTTAAACTTAACCTCTGGAAGCAGTAACACCAATGCTGGTATGTATATGAGCTCTCTGGTCAGTCTGGTAATTCAAAAGAATTCAAAGTTTCATCCACTGAGCAAGTCTTTCAGTACTTTTAATGCCAGTTGAGAATTACAACTTCCATTTAAAAATTACACTTTTCATAAATACACTGACTTTAGCATTAATTATCTTACATGCCACTGTATTGTATTTTAAATACAATGTAAACATCTCCAAATGCTGGCCACCTTACCTTTACCTGTGCAGTTTTTGGCCTCTTGGGAGAGAAAGGGGCAGGGACATGAGGGAAAAAGAATAGAGGAATGAAAATAAAATGCACCCCAAAGTACTTTGGCTGATGTTCCTGAGTTAGCCCTAGTACTTGCACTGGTTCCAAGGTCCTTACTGCTCGTTTTGGAGAGGGAGCTTGTTCCAGTTGAGCATGTTCTTGATGTTCTGTGCTCAGGGGGCATCTGACATTAGAAAGGGCCAAGTGGTGAAGTGAGCAGAAGCCACACGATCCTGAGGAAAACACATTGTGGTTCCTTTGGACATAAATATTGGAGGGGGCTGTACATCTGCTATTGGAGCAGTGCTGCTGTTTGAACCTGGGGAGAGTTACCTCCTTTCACAGGAGTTGAACCCACAAGTTCCTTGGAGGGTGAAGCTGATGCCTGCAGCTCCAACTATGAGGTACTTTAAGAAATGTACTGACCTCTAGTGGAATAGTTCCAAGCTGCACTCTCCCCGTTAAAAGAAGGTGTGTTAGTTAGCCAAATAAGTCACCTTACCTGTGTGAGAAGCTGGGGAAAACTTTCCCCTCCTTTCCTAAAGCCAGTAAGAGGTGTGGTTTGGTTTGGTTTTTTTTTTTTTAGAGCCTTGCTTCTCAGTTACAGCTGGCTCCCCTTGGAAAGCTTTAGTATTAAGTAAATAGCTGATACTACAGCATGGAATAGCACAGAGTTCTGATTTAAATTAATACTAAGAATGGGCTAATTCTTTGGCCTAAACCTCGGCTTAGATCAAGGTTCTTTTGGGAAATGATGGCCTGAGCCAACACCAGACATGCCTGTTGCAAAAGTGTTCAAGCCAACTTCACGTAGCTCCTTGCCCTAATTTGGGTCTGAATTACACAGACCTGCAGCAATAGAGTTGGTGCGTAAACATCCCTTACAACTGGACAAGAACAGGACCATGGAGGTACAGTTCAAAAATAAACAGCACAAAAAAAGACACAGCCTTGGACTTAATCCCTTGTAAACAGAAGAAAAACAAATCAAAGGAACTGTCCCCCTTAAACCATCAATGAGCAGATCAGCACTAGTTCCAACCTGGAGTGAACTGCAGTGTCTGTATCCCACGGGCTGATAGTTCCACAGCTCTGGCACTGCTCTCCACACGCTGCCACGCCACCTCCGCCCAGTGTTAACCCACAGCTCTGCCCAGACTGCACTTTCCAGAGTCTCTCCTCACTCCTGCTGTGGTCACACAGCCCCATTTTCTTGTCTGGGTTTTTGTACAGATGCCCGAGAAGTGTTGAGTGATGGGGCCAATGTGCAGAGGAACCCAGCCAGCAGGGTGAGGCCCAGGCCCCCCCAGGCACAGAACATGGACCAGCCATAGCCATGACTGATGTCCTCCGGCAGCCCATAGACGTAGCGAGGGTAGCGGGACAACTCAAAATTGATCCCAGCCACACAGGTGCAGAGTGAGATGATACAGCACGTGCCTGCAGGAGAAAAGAAAGAGGGCAGTGCTCGGGTTAATTTTTTTTTTTTTTTTCCCCCTTGGTCCTACCAGTCACTCTTACAAGGCTTGAGGAGAAAAAAAAAAACAAAAAACAAAATATGTAGGACAACAGGATACCTCACTTCCCAGATGATAATCTATAATGCCTTGGCTCTCTTTGTTGCTATTTCGAGTGCAGTTGTGTAGTTATCAGGCTTCAATTCTCCTGAGACTTTTATCAGTTTCCAATGACTAATGTAATCAGGTTCTGGGCAGTACTTGGGCAGTTCCCCCATGGTGGGGGGAAGCCCAGAGCTTCAAAGTGCGCTGCTTGGTTTCTGCTGGGCGCACCCAGGCCCACAGAAAGGGCACAGACTTGTCACCTGCTGCACATTCACTAAGCACCCCTGTAGAGGAGTGGAAAGAAAACCAAACAGCCAAAGCATCACAGTACAAGGCACTCTATATTAGACAGTCTAATATAGACCAGTATAGTAGACTCATGGATGAGGTGAACATTTTATTCTCTCCACCTCTGGATCTGTGTCTAAATACTAATGGTGTCAGCTCTTGGTGCTGACAGCAAGCCCATCATGGGAGGGGCTGACACAGGATCCACTCTTGTTTCCTTTATAACACTCTCACTGCTGAGTGTTAAGGACATTAGAATGGTCCCAAAGGAACCTGCAGTTAAGTAGCATGTAAGAGGATCAAGGCCAGCACAAGCCTAACTTTCAGCCTTCCTACCATCACACCATGTTAGCAGAGTGTGTTTTTCTATACAGCTGCCCAAAAAGCAGTATAGCGAAGACTTCTTTATGGTAAGAGAAGATTTTGCCCTCCCAGCCTCCCCTCCAAACCAGTGTTACACCTACTTTTTTAATTGATAGAAATGCTGTTATAACCCTCAGGAACTCCTTCCTTGCTTGCAGTCATTAGACACTGACACTGGGCCTCTAGCACAGCAGCTCTGGCTTTCAAGCAGAGCCTCATTTTTTTCATACTTGAAGGCTGCCTGTTTATTCCTGCAATTTTGAGTTCCAGCTTGTCCTTTTGGTGCATTTGTTGCTGCTATGCTCCTTTCAAATAAAGAGGAAACAACTGCCTATGTTTGATCTGAATAATCAAAGAACAGATTAAAACCTCTGAGTCTGTTCCCAGCTAGGAGGAACAGAGATAACACCTCTGGCAAGCACTGGCATGCCTTTACCCCTGCACTTGGACTTCATTGTTACCCAAAGACGTGAGCATCTCTGAGCAGCAGAAAGGTCTCTACAGTGATGTTTTGTTTGTTTGTACACTAAGATTAGGGAAAACTGAGCTGAGCTGTCTTGACAGGAGCTGCAGGCTTTACACACGCAGAGCAGGCAAGAGAACTGTGCTCATTATGTACACAGTCCCTGTGGCTACACACCAGCTTTGCAGAGCAGGAGGCCCAAATACAGCAGAAATATGCAGATACCCATGCAAGCACAGGTCCTGCCCCACGGTGGAAGTGGTAACACTGTGCTGCTGAGCTGCACTAAAGAACTGCTTCGTGTGTTTGCTGTGGGCTGATGTTACTTTCAGGAGCACCAGCCCAGCCAGCCGGGGGTGGTGACCACGAGTAAAAGCAAAAGGCTCTCACCACCCATGAGGAAGAGCAGCCCAGCCACGTACTGCATGAGCTCCTGCTGTTTGCAGCAGCCCAGCACACCAATGATCCACCCAAACAGGATGATGGAGACTGCCATGCCAATGAAGCCTGCCGTCATCCTCCGCAGATCTGAGGAAAGAGAAAGGAGAAAAGCAAGAAAGAAGACATGAAGGTGGCAGCACGCAGACAGGACAGCCAGGGGAGAGTTCAAGCAGATTGAGATTTGTTGGGTCTTAAGTTTGTACTTCAGCCATGGACTCTTCCTCAAGTAGCTTTTTTGAGGTAGACAGTCTGCCCATTACACGGAAACAAAGGGAATCCGACAAATTGGTCTCCCTTCTGCTGGACACTGCACAATAGGAGCCTGTGCTGACCAAGAAAACACTGGCAAAATACTCCACAGCATGGGATGGAGGGGTGCAGGATGAATTCAGCAACAACTGGCAAATGTTGATACTGTGAGGGCTTTTTTTTTGCGTGTGTGTGTGGCAGGCTTCTTTGGGATGGAGTTTGCTGCTTGAGTGTTTGCTAAAAACAGAAATAAAAGGAGTGAGAGGGGACACTGAAGAGAAGTAAAGGCCTAGAATAATTTGGGTTGGAAGCACATGGAAGGCTGATAGTGTGAACTGAAGAGAGGACTAGTGGGAGAACAGAAGCAGACAGCAGATCAGTGCAGTATGATGGGAGCAACTACAGCACAAAAAAAAGTATCTTGGACACCAGTGATATGAACAGCACTTTGTTATCCATAATACAGGTGCTTTTCTTGTCTCCTACATCAATCCCTAGCTCGATATCCTCAGCACTGAGGCTCACATAACAGGGGGCAGGCAGAATTATGTGAGGCACCAAAACCAGACAACAAAGATAGAAGCAACAGCAGGACAGACTGATTAAATCATTCTCAGTGACAGGCTACAGGTCAGCCATCTGTGTGAGAAGGACTCGGGCACAAGGCAGCTTGTGGGCCAGAAGCAGGTAACAGGAGGTTGCAAAGACAAACTGAGATGTTCCCTTAAAGAACTGATTGCCAAGGAACTGCACCAGGTCACTGGTGTGTATGCAGAAAAAGGCAATAAGCTCTATACAGCAGCTTTGCTGTAAGTCAGCCAGCAATCGTCTGTCTCCAAATCCAGAGTATGATTACACCTTGCAACACACTATACATACGTCTGCATTCCTCAGTTCACCTCTCAAGCCCCTCCAGGTTACACTGCCAGCTGCTTGCCCTTCCTCACTAGCAAATCTGTATTTATGCTTCAAGCCCAGTGGTGCCAAGCTGATCCAGAGCCCACGCCTGGCACTGCATTAAGGCACAAAACAATCCCAACAGCCTGGGGCACTGCTCTGGGTTACTTACGGAGCGCGTGCCACTCGTCCTGCCGGATGGTGTTTGTGATGTTGACGGGCAAGTTGCGAGGCAGAGAGCTGGAGGTGTAGTGGTACTTCACAGCAGTGCAGCGCTGGATAACGCCTGTAACAGACACCAGTGTGAAACAGTGTGACACCCCCCTGCCTTGCACTGGATGCTGCGTTGGTTGGCCAAGCACACCTCACACAAAAGCCTCAGTCCAGTAATAGAGCAAACATAACCTAAGGGTTATGTTCCTATGCTTCCAAGGGCTTGAAGGCTTGACCAGGAGGGGGGGAACCTTGACATGAAGAAACACTAGCAAAGAGGGAAGAAGGTGCTGACCCAGGCAAGCTCCAGGAAGCAACAGCTGCTGGTAAACAGTACCAATGCTCATCAAAAGCAGCTCCAGAAGTTTCCTAGATGAACTGGTACCATCTCTTTGAGATGGCTGAGGAGATAAGAACCTGTCTGTAAAGAAGACAGATGAATCACTTTGAAAATTTTGACTGACTGCTGAGAAGTGAGCTGCATGGGAGAATAGTTTGAATTTACTCCAGTATTTGTTGTCTCTTTACTTTCAATAAACAGCAGCACCCAAGTACACTTATTTCCATTATAACTTAAAGAAAAGCCCTCACTCTGCAGAGCAGTACACTCTCTTTGTGGCTATTTCAGAACAAATCTATGTTGCTGCCTGAGCAACTAGATCAACAAGACAACCCAGTAACAGAGGATGCCATTTGCATTAACAACCACACATCACAGTATCTGTATCTAAATTTTACCTATATTAAATTTCACCTATAACAATTAACTGAATTCCATTTCAATACTGATGTGATTTATATGTTTTGTTGAAAAATGTGTGGTACAAAATAACGACATCAGATTTTTTAGTTACAATTGACTAGATTCATTAAAAGTAAGATTTATGCTCTTAGATATTCTGATCATAAGAGTACTATGCATATAGCACTATTTTGTATAAGAGCAAGGATTACTACTTTTATAGCTCCTTAAAGAAAAGTCAAATACTGGAGATGTACATCTCTTATGATCAAAGCCATGGACTCAGCTAAAATGTCACTGAGAAGATGTTTGCTCTACATTATTACAAGAGTTCACATGTAGACTAAAAGTAAAACCTTTACACCTTCTTATACAAATATCATTATTCCAAAGTTCTCAAATACCAAATCATCCTGCCTCTGGTTTAAAAACTACTCCTAATCCTTTCCTCCCCAGAATTCCAAGTGCTAATTTTATGTAAGTAGCACATAAAACAGCAAGGTAAAACAGCAAGTCTGCACATTGAAGAGCTCAAGAGTTAACAAATTTTAGGGTTTATGCTCTGACCTCCAGGCCATGGGCTTGGTGACAGCCTTCTGATTATACCACCACAAGCTGTTTTTCCAATAAGAATCCTGTTTCTCTGAGAGCACAGGCTGAACCTGTCCTGGTGTGAGCCACCCCAGGCAAAACAAGGGAGGGTTTCTGTGGGTCTGCTAGCTGAAACAGGTAGGCAAGAGAGTCATCAGCTGATGAGACAAGAGAGTTCTCAGCTGAGTATGCAGCCACTTTCTCTCAGAAAATGATATTATGCACCCAGGCAAGCCTCAGTAGCCAAATTTTGCATATGCAGTCACCAGTTTATGCTTCCCATTTTCTGAGTATTCACTCTAAGTCTAATCTACAGAGACCCTATGTGCTCCAGTATAGCTGGGTACTCCACAGGCTGAATTCAGAGTGACGTCACACCTTGTTCTCTAAGCACTCAAGAAAAAAAAATATTAAAAAAAACCTAAAAATCAGGTTTGCAGTCTCAAAGGTATCGTGAAACTAAAGGTACCTCAAAGGCACTCCAGTAAGTCCTTTGTCCTAAGCCCTTTACATACCTTAAATCCCAGTCTATAATAAATAACACTTGGATAAGCTCCATGAAAAAGCCTGCCAAAATTAAAAGCTTTGCCTTGTGAACAACAAGTAAGTGAATGGTTGTCTGTTTTGGCACACAAGTTGAGAATACAAGGCAGAAGGGGGCAGGTGTTCACGTCATGAGCTTACCATGAAGTACAAGTACAAAAAAAGGTTAAGCCTGATCCGAGCACTTTCTAGGGGCAGTAAAACAATACTGTGAAAGCTGCACCACATGTAGAATCTTATTGATTAAAAAATAAACAGAAGAAGCAACGAACTTCCTCCAGCAGTGTCACATTGCCACTTTCATAGCCTAGCTACATGCCTGCACCCTCCCACAGCCATCAAAGCCTCTCACACCTTGTCCTCAATGCACTGGGCTTTTTTTCCCAGCCAGGACTGTAACTGCAGACAGGTTCCCCTCCTGTACTCTCCACAATCTTTGGGACACCCTGGACAAGTCATTTCTCCTGACCAAACAAAAAGGCTGGGACAGATCAGAGGACAGTGGTTAGAAAGGTTTTCTGCACCTCCAGATACCCAGGCAGGGCACAGGCAGCTGGAAACCCAGCTTCAGGCCAGCTCTGACACAGCCAACAGGTAATCCTGGGCTCAGCACAGCCCTGCGTTCTCGCAGTTCAGTTCTCATCTCTCTCTGACTTCCACAGACGTGGGTTTTCCACTCTGCACTGCCTCTGCCTCAGCATTATGAGGAAACAGGAGTTCTCGTTTTCAGTTCCACTACCTGGCCCAGAGCAGTTTGCCTCTCATGCAGCTGGCAGAAGCCCTCTCCTTCTGACCATGAACAAGGCCACTAAGCTATGACATGAGGTCCGGCCGTCCCCCCCCTCATGCCCCTGGAACCAAGTGGCCACTGAGGCTCCTTGGCCTATTCCTGCCATTTCTGCCCAGGGCTGTGGAAAAGCATCACAGCCATGAGATCACCCACCCACTAGATCTGGTACATCAGCCTGCCTTTAAACACCATGATGACTCTCACAGATCATCTTTACTCAGACACCATGGTTACCACCATATTTGGCCATGACCAAACAGATTGAGGCTCTGAAATATGCCATGACAATGGATGTTCTACAGACCTCACAGTCATTCCTGTAACTCTTACCAGTTGGAAAGGACAGGAACTACAGGCACTAGGAGTGAGCAGTTTTCCCTCAAGGGCCTCATTACTGCCACAAACTATTGTGTTCCTCTGCTTAAGCATCCAGTGGCTTTTCTCACCTTCTCAGCTACATCATCGTACTAAGAAGTGATTTCTGCCCAGTATGTGTGAGACCTACCAGTCCCGTTCCAGAATGTTTTCAGAGCAAGCTTGAAAAGCAATGAAGTCCCCAGTTTACGGATGGTAATTGACCTCTTCTTTTTAAATTCCTTCTATTTACTGGTGTTAAAATGCATGTTGTTCAAATGAACCCACCAAACTCCCCAAACCAACCTATTAGAATGATCTTTCCTAATTAATCATTCTCTACTGTAACCACTTTTTAAACAACATTATTTTCATATTCATAGGAAAGACCACTAACCAGCATATAATTAATCCCTTCAGGCCCTCACTACTTAGAAATTCTCCATGCAAAATGTTTTTTTGTTGCAGCATCAGCTATTCAGAGTGTAATCCACATAGCACAGGCTCTATAAGATGATGTATAGTGGTCAAGCTCTTACATTCACTAAGTCCCACCCTACACACAGATCTCTTAGTTTCCCCACCAAGTGTTTCAGTTCATCAGCTGCTATCTTTTACTGATTGCTAATCTCTATTTTCTCCATTTGGTTTGTACAATTTTCTTCTTTTGCCTTCTTAATTGTACTTGTAAAATGAAATTGGTTTTTCACAGTTCCAAATCAGTGATCTTGCATTTTAAGTCACACAAATCATTCCCCTCTTATATTTAAACATTTCCCACCTCTCAGTTTTGCTCTAATTTTTTTAATCCCTTTCAAATATATACAGCGAATACATTTTGCATATTTTTAAAAATAGATATTATATATAAATGTATGCATGTATACACATAATTCATTAAAATGCTCAAATATGAAAGTTTCCACAGGACTTGCTGTGTTTTAATAGCAGTAGATAAATACAGGATTAGAAATCCATAGATTTATCTAAACAGGTATGGGCACTTGTGAATTTAGTAATTTATTCAAAACACAAGAGAGATCCAGAAAGGAAAGAACCTTATTGCAGAGGTACTAAAAATAAGAAGTATAAACTTAGCAAAATTGCCACCAGATTTTCACAAAAAAAACCAAAACAAACCCCACCCCTGTTTACTACTCTGTCACTAAAGCCTATAAAAATCCCAAATTTTAGGCATGTTGGGAACATTATAAGGCATCATATATCACCAAAATGACAGCTGAAAACTTACTGCAAACTGAGGAGAAAATAGGAATTTCAGAGGTGCATGGTAGTGATGTTCAGCTCACACTGGGGAAAAAAAAAAATCAACCTTTTTTTCCTCTAGGAACCCCCAGATCTAGTGTTGTGCATGAGAGAACAGCTAAGCACCAGCCACACCTGACGATCAGCTGGAAAAGGCTATTTAGTCCCAGCTGGCAGAGAAAAGATAGACACAGCAGGAACATGGAAATGCTGCTACTAAAGCAGGTCAGGGGAAGGGATAGGAGAGTCATACCTATTTAAAGATCAGAGTCTACCAGAGCTAGTATTAATAATTTCCCTCTATAAGATAGCAAATCTTTACAGTAGCAACTGCAGCCCTAATAGATCCCTTCCTATGAGGGAAGCAAGGCTTGTAGAGAAAGGGAAGGTCTTTTACCAGAACAGATGAAGAAAAAAAAGAAAGTAGATGGAAAGCCTTTTAGATTCCAAGTCCCCCCAGTTTTACACATCATACCCTGAGGAAGATCATTCATCACCCTGTGACACCCTTGAACATGCAGAAGTCAGACTCTGGCTCTCCTGTCTGACAGTTACAGTGTTGGGAAAATACCACCAAACCAGAAATACTGAGGACCAAACCAGTATTCTTCCCATCCCTTCCCCGAACTTTTGCTAATCTCAAAGGGAGCTGAAAGCATTTAGCTTGATGTGAAGCACAAAAAAAGTAGATAAATATTTTACATGACAGGCACGATTAATAGAAAGAAATTTATGAGCTGCCTTTTAGTGAAATGGAATCAACATGGAAATAAAAATGAAAACGCATAAAATGGAACCTAGGAGATTCAGCAGAGGAAGAAGCTAATCACACAGCACTAGAGTTTCTAAAAGTAAGAGTCACTGCTGTGCAGTGGGAAGAACAGACAAAGACAAGCTTCACTTCACAGTGCCAGCCTGACCATCCTCTGCTGTGCAGCACTGGCATCACAGTTGGAATCCACACTGAACAACTGCTCCCACTTTCTTAAGGCAGCATTCCCATTTTGTGCCTCAATGGAAACACTTCTCCCAACTCCTACTCTCCCTGTGCTAATAAGCACCTGCTGGAACATTAAGTCCTCTTATTTATCATTAACCATATACAGCATTTCTTATCCTAGAGCCTGTTTAATATGTCATTTATTCTGAGGTAGTGGGTCAGCCCAGTAGATTATTTGTACCATCCAATCCAGGAATTCTATTCATACTTTGTGAACCACTTGGCTTTGTACCATGCACCACAACAGCAGAAGACGCACAGCTTTCTCTCCTGCCAGCCCTGGAGCCCCAAGTGACATCTGCCACCATGAAGGCCTGACAATCCACTGCAGCAACAAGAACTCCCCCATGACAGAACAGGAACAACAGGTCCCTTTCCCCTAGCTGCAAACATCTCAGAGCTATAAACAATATTATACATTTCTTAGTGCTCAATACCAAGAAACTGCCGGGGTCAGCTGAACGCCCATTTAGACCTTGCCCGAGTACCAGGCCCTGCAGCAGGCCACAGAAGGGGCTCTCCGAGGACGCGGTCCCACCCAGCGCTGCGGCATTCTAAGCAAACAGGGAGGAAGCGAACAGGACCTCGGGATGGGGTCAGGGACACCCGGAGCCACGGCGGCCGTGCGGGGCTACATACACTCCCTCCAGCCGACCCACTCCCGTCGCAGCAGCGGCCGCCGCCCCGCCCGCAGCCCCGGGCCCCGGCAGCCGCGCTCAGCACCAGGGACAGCAGCGGGGCCCCGCC